>MCFE01000668.1:0-48222 GCA_002104905.1 Basidiobolus meristosporus CBS 931.73
TTGGGAACAAAATAAGAAACTGTTGATATCGAATCGATTTGTGAATTCTTGATACAATCAGATTCCAAATTCGTTGTTAACATAGTGGTGTATTGTTTTGATCGGCTTTAATGCTCAACATGGATTTTCTTCCGTTCTCATATCATCCCAAAGATTATTAACTATAGATAAAGGATACTTATATTTTTGGGGACGTAAAGACTTACCGCTTTTTTATTGTTTCCTGATCTACGATTCATTGTGCGCCATTACTGCCGCTTGGCGTCTAGGCCTACGAATTATTGGTTTAGTAGCTGTAACTCCTCTGAGGTTTTTTAAATCAACAATCCCCAATTACCTCTTGGTGTCTTGATAGAAATCTCCCCCAGATTTATATTGGTAGGGCAACTACTACCTCATGATACCCCACATATTACCACTATCTTCTTTAGAAGTTTAATGTCAACTATACGCCAAAATCGTTGAAACCTTTATAAATATACAGATAATAATGCGAGTTTTCAAACCTGAAAACAGAATGAAATCTGAAGAAACAAATAATATAGGCATTTATGTATTGCAATGTTGGATAGATTACATAATACCCTCCATTACTTGAAGTTTCATTTGGAAATATACCCAAAGTTATGGTACTGATTTCCATAATACCACAGACATGAAATGCAAGGAAGTAACCTGTTATCGACATGTATGCATCGTGAGTTTCTTCAAATCATCTCAATAATGTATGTCATTTTGGCCAAGCCTTTTACTCCAAAGCACGGGTTTTACTTGAATGGTAAACTGTTGTCAGGCCCACCCATTCTGATCGAGCCATTGCGAGCGAAAGGGGAGTTAGGTTCTAGATTATAATACGTATTATCCGCTTAATGGTTGTGTTCAGACCACTTGCATTTGATTCAGGCGTGTTGATAACGATGTTTTCATTTTCACAATAAACAACTATTCAGCGCAGCATGGAAACTGGTTGATGTAATAATTTGGCTGAATATACTACAAATAGCCTGCACTGATTACACAATTTGTTATTGAGTGGAAAATCTCACGATAAATACAGTTACTTGAGATTCAAGTGATGTATACAAACAGAGAAATAATGCTGAAGGCGGGGGTTGGTCCATTTATCCCCATACATCTTCGTTAAATCTACCCGCTCTTTGTAGCGCTTGGAAATATTCGGCTGCTTCCTGTGGGCCAATTCCTCCAATTTGTATAATAATAGATGTAAGAGTCAATACTACATCCTTAGCCATTCCAGATGCGGATCCACAAACATACAAAGAGCCTTTTTGGTTATGGATAAGATCCCACACCATCGAGGCTGAACTAAGCAGCTCGTGTTGGACATACTTCTTGACATTGCCGACTCGAGAGAAGGTGAGGTGCAGCTCATCCAGAGTACCATCCGCAACAAATGCCTCCAGCTCTTCCTTGTAAATCAAGTCGTACTCAGGAGAGCGGCACCCGAAGAATAAATGGGTCGTAGACTGTCCACCATTCTTGACGGATTTGAATCGGTGATATTGGCGCTCCTGGAGGAATCCTCTAAATGGAGCGATCCCCGTTCCCGCACAGACCATGATCACTGGGATAGTAGGGTCTTCTGGTAAATGGAAAACCTCCTTGGCTGGCTTGATTGATGCATAAAGGGGCATTCCGCGCTCGGCTCTGGCAAGGAAATTGGAGCAGAGGCCTTTGTGGACTACGTTATCACTTCCAGTCTCTTCTACCACTCCGACACATAAATGTGCCACATTCTTGCTCACATATGGTGAAGAGGCGATAGAGTATCTACGTTTCGCCATGACTGGTATTCCGCACAAAAACGCCAGGAAATCAAGTCTTCTGATCATTGGATAGTTCTGAAGTAACTGAAGCAAATTCCGGTTCTCTTCTATGAAACTAGCGTAACTCCGGTTCCCTTCTTCCCCAATCTGGCATATCTCTTCCAAATAGGCTTTCTCCAACTCAGGATGCTCCGCAGAAATTGCTGAGACGCAAACCTCAATGAAATGCCGGGATGGTGCTGCTGAAAGGTCGGCATAGTGCATGAGTGCATTCTTAACGGTGCATGGCCCTTTAATCACTGCAGCCAAAGAGCGAGGGCTAAGGTTTTTACTCTTTGAGCGGTCAATGTCTACCTCGAATACTGCGTCCAATGCGTATCCAAACGAAAGAGCAACTGCTTCAACGAGGTCGGCATCATTGGCAGGTAAGATCTCTAAATGGTCACCAGCGTTGTACGTGGCATCCTCGGGCAACTCGATCTCAATATGACGAGTACTGCGGCGGCTCTTTTCGAAGTTCTGAAGCTCACTATTCGTAACAACACGGGCCTGTGGCGACTGGTTGATGTTGTTCCGAGCCAATCGGGCTTCATCATGGTTCTCTGGAGAGAGATATTTCAAAGACACTCCTGTGGTAGGATCTTGAGTACTGATGCTTGTTAATTGGTTGAGGCCAGACCCCTCCATCCCTAAGTCGCCCAACAGAGATACACACATCTGCGCTATCCACTGTGCAAAATCCGCGTCGATATCACCATCGGCATTTCCAGCTCCGATAGGAAAGATTTGATCAGCCCCTAGTCGCGCCAATGCCCCATTGACCTTGCTGGGAAAGGCTTGGTATGTTCGCCACTGCTTATTTCCACATCCGAACACCGCGTAGCGAAGCCCGTTCAATGGCTTTACCGATGCTTCGCGTTTGGCGCTGATAAATTTGTCGAATTCTCTAGCATTATCTGGGGGAAGTCCATTGTACGTGCTGGTTATGATGAATAGCACTGGCTTTTCGCTGTCATCTTGAGCTTCGTCCTCTTGATAACTTCCAGATCCCAGTACTTCCCACTCATCCATAGGGAGGACCTGAGTATCCTTAAAGCCAAGATCGGATGCGTCCTTAGCAAGCTTGTTTGCATATTCCTCGGAGAGCCCCATGTCTGAACCAAACAGGACTATGAGCTTCGGGAGCTTAGTGGAAGATGAAAGCTGCCTAGCTATCAGGGGTGTAGTTAGCTCTGTTTTTGGAGTATATGTTTCAGCCGGTGAATGTGTGGTTGTTTCTGGTAGCTCAGTTCTGGGTGTGACCGTCATGAATAGGTTTTCTGGTTTCAGGGTGGGGGCAGCGAGATCGTAGTAAACAGGTTTATCATCTTTCAGATGGAACTCAAACTTCATCAACAGAACGGCCAGAATAATCTTGGCTTCTTGTAGGGCAAATTGCATACCGATACATGCTCTGGGGCCCGATGAGAAGGGCAACCACGCATAGGGTGACCGGTTTGCTTCTTCCGCAGCACTGAATCTATCGGGGTTAAAGATCTCGGGTTCGGGCCAGATACCTGCGTTGTAGTGCAACGGATAGATACTAATTTCAACTACAGTGTCCTTTTCAACTCTGTATCCAAATGGCAATACACAATCTTTTGTGCAGTACTTCTGAACCGATGACACTGGCGGGTACATTCTTAAAGTCTCCTTCAATACTTGCCCCAGGTACTTGAGCTTAGACACCTGTGCTCCAGTGGGCGGCTCCTCACCGGTAATGCCGGCGTTGACTATCTCCTGGAGAACTTTATGCAAGATTACTGGATGTCTGGCAAGCAAATACAAGCACCATGATAGGGTATTTGAGGTAGTCTCATGGCCAGCGATCAAGAAAGTCACTACCTGGTCACGTATCAGGTCGTCTGATAACTTCTCGCCGGTAGATTTGTCACGAGCCTCGAGCATAAAGCCCAGAAGATCGGAGAGAGAGCCATCTTCAACAGGAGCCTTCTTTCGCTGTGTGACCACCTCATCCACGACACTTCTCATATAAGCCATGTTTTCGTCGAACTTAAAGTTGGACCAAATCGGGAGCTTTTTCCAGTATTTCGAACGGCTGGTTCGTGGGTCCAACTGCCCCATACAAAAAGCCATGGCGTCAATGAATGGATGCAGTGGACAGTCCTTGGACTCAACAAGTCCAAAATCATAACCAAATCCAACCTTGCCGATGGTTTCGAAAGTGATTCGAGTCATCCAATCGGTCACAACGAACGGTTCGTCAGTCTCGAACTCATTCAAGACTCCAACCATCTTCAGCGCCAATTGACCCATCTCCTGCGTGTAGGCTTTCATGGATGTGGAGGAGAACGCCGGAACAAGCAGTTTGTGAGCAAGCTTCCATACTTTTTCATCTGAGCTGGTAGTGAAAAGGCCATCACCACCGATTTCCTTCACCTCTTCGAACGGTTGAGCCACTTTCTTGGTGAAGTATTCGCTCTCCTGAGCAAACAGCTCGGCGATGCTGGGGTGGTTTGTAGAGATTACTTTGGTTGATAGGTAATAGATTTCCAGGATCGGGCTATCGTACTCCTCGAAGTAATCCTTCATGGACTTGGGAAAATCTGGCATAAGCTGAGGGATGGTGCCGAGGAATATGCTGGTAGGTGGAACAGGAATCTTACGATGGCAAGCCTCATTCCCTTTGATGTATGCCACGGAGCCCTGTATCAGGCTGGTGAACGAATCAATCTTAGCCCCTTCTTCATTACAAAACTCGATCCTTTCGTAGGCGGGGATGTTCAATCTTCTCCCACATTGTTCCTTCATATCTTGCAGGTCCCAGTGGTCAAGTGGCCTGATAACCACCCCATCCTTCTCTAGGCTTTGCCCAAAAAACGCCACGACGATAATTTTGGTCTTGAGGGGCTCCTCTACGATAGCCGGTGTCCTCTGCAAATTGATTTCTTGGTGCTTAAATGGGCACGACATTTGCTGTACCTTGGTTGTTGGCTGCCATTCACAATCGACAGCACGCTTTTATAGCTTGACCAGAGTTCTGTGTTTCCCAGACCATGTAACACTTGTGGAAAGCTTAAACACGTAGCCTGATAACAACTGGAGCCATTCACTATGTGAAAAATCAAACGTGGCACTCCGGACAAACCACAAACCCCACCGATCTGTATCAGCCTACCACAGCAACTACTCGGCACTTGGCATCGTCATTACTAAAATATTTCAGAAGTGGAAACTCCGCGTGGCTTAGAAGCCTGTGTATTTGTGGGTATTCTAAGGGAGCGCGTAGATTAGGTGGAAATCTATGGAAGCAACTGTATTTAGAAGGAAATCCGCAGCGGAGGTTGACCTAACCGTTTCATCCAACTCCCCGCAAACACCACAACGAAGAACACTCCGCTCAAGATGCGCTCCTTCAACTGGAAAACGGGATTTTAACCGAAAGAGTGGTATTCCTCTGATTGGCCCTGTCGTGGGTATATCTGGTCACAATCTAGTTATTCAAAGTTTGAGCGCCCATTCATTCACGCTTAGAGTTAGCCTTCAAAATCCCATTCAAGAATGCAAGGAAAGTTCCCTCTATTCAGCCCTGTGTACAGGTAAGTACATCCTGCTATTGGTAGGGATTGCAGATATTGGGGAAACTCTACGTATCATACGTGGCATCATCCATTTAGCCTGTTTGTATAAAACTCGTATTCTCACCCTCATCTTCTTTGAATAACTACCATCTCTGGAATGACTACATGATCATGCCGCAAGCCAACTCAACCATGATGTCGATGAGTAAGTCCAAACAGTAAAGTCTGGTTTGGCAGCTTGAACCGTCTTTTCTACCTAGAGGCCACTGTGGAAATAACGGAGTCTTTGAGATTCATACTAATGACCGAATGTTCTAGCTTTATACTGATATGGTTAGTTGGATTCTACTCTGCGCAGGGTCAATCTTTATGCTCGAACCGGCTTCTATAAGTAGCAAACCGAATATGCAAGCACTGCTTAGCTAGTTCATGCTCACTCTATTCCATCTGTACCTCTCACCTGAAATCTATTTATACTCTTTTGTACCAAAACAGGAGTACCGCGTAGATGAACAAATTCGGGACTGCAATATAGAGCGGTGATCAATTAACGGTGATTTTGTAAGACAAATATTGAAATGGGACGATTTTGCAGTAATTCATACAGCAGCCATGCCCAACCACAATCCATCCCACGGCCGAGCAATTAACCCCTGGACCTTGCACTTCACCTTCTGAGCCAGCGAAGCCCAATGCAAATCCTGTGGCATCATTCGATGGCCAAGGCTTCTTTAATTATGCCATAAAGGTGCAGATACAAGGTTTGTCGAATGAGGCATAATAATCAAATGGAAAACCAGCTCACGTTTGTCAACAATCGAATAAACCGATTCAGGTTTGTCAAGAGTGGAAAGAATCTTCTGATGCCTGTTGAGTTGGCATCAGCCGTCGTTCAGTGATGTAGTAATTAGCTATCTGAGTCAGCCTGTGGAACGCTGGCTTATTTAATGATTAATGTTGTGAGTCGTTCTTGCTGTAATTACATACTTTTATACTTGTTTGATCACTTAAATGAGCCGCATCGTAAATTCCCTGGCCAATCAAACCACACCTTTGTTCATTTAAAACGTCGGATCAAGCTGTTAATCTGGTCAGCTTTTTGAGAACTTTCCTCATATTCTGAGCCTCTTCCGACTCTCCACCCAACGGTCGAAACTCACTTTACGACCTTTCATCGAGCGCCTTAGTAATCGAAGCTTCATAGCTCCTCTCCCTTGTTTATCGTTCTTGGCAGGTCCCAGTCCGGTTTCGTTTATACCTCTATCCCCTCAACCAACTTCGGTCAACTCATATGAGCTCTGTCTATTCTTCGGATTGTTCGACGGCAACTGCCTCGCAAGAGAGTTTAGTTTACATTTCACAGACCTTAAAAAGAGGTTATCTTACTGTCCGCGGAGCTGGGATTCGTAATTGGTTGTGGACTAAACGGCTAATCATTTTAAAGAATCTCGCGGTCACCATTCACAAGCATGAGGTAAGGACCCTCTCTTGTTGCTTCTTTGGAGTTGAGTTGAGCTGAGCCGAGTAACTTATACTTTTGTGAAGAACGATTTCAAAGCGTCGGACGTGATTTACCTGGACAATATCGTGGATATTGTGCGCTGCGACGCTCGACCATACTGTTTCAAGCTGGTTACCACACTCAAAACCTACTTCTTAGCTTGTCGAAACGAAGCTGAGCTAAGCTCATGGATGGACGATATTTACAAGGTAATTCGCCAGCACATCAACGGCATACAGTGAAAGAAAAGATCGCTCACCCTTATTATGATTGTAGAAGAGCAACATGAAGGGAATTTCTAGTCCCACAAACTTCCACCATGATTCTCACTTGGGATTCAATCCAGACACAGGTGCTCTGGAGTGCGCAGGGAAAGGCTTTGAGAACATGCAAGGCAGCACGTTAACTCGAGAGGATTACGCATCAAATCCCAACGTGGTGCTGTCGTTAATGAATCTGTGTACAGGCCAAGGAAAGCACGATGAACCAGCAGAAAATGGCAGGAGTAGGTATCGATACTCCATTAAGCCCACCTCTAACCTGAGAAAGAGCCAGTTTCAGTTACCCGAAATCCCCAAGAAACTATCCGTTCTATTTGATGATTTTGATGTAAGTCCCTAGAGTCACTTGGATGTCACCACTTTGCCAACTAACGTGCAATGTCTCTAGACTACCTCGTTTTTAACCAAAACCCAGGTCAATTGAGGCCAGACCGTGTGTAAAGGAGCCCTTTAGTTTTGAGCCCAACCGTCTTCCTAATTCCTTGATAGCCTTTTTGTATGCAGCAGACTTACCCGTATCAGCATTCAGCTAAAATACTTTTTATTCCATTTGTTTGTATCGTAGCCTGGATTTTGTGTCCGGATTTCTTTATTGGGTTGTGGGATGCAAGGGTAGGATTCTGGACGTAATAAGCTTATGTCGATTTTGTTCTTGGAAGAGTATTGAATGCTGTCGCTAATCTATATATAAACCTCCGTATATAATCGACCATTGTCAAGCGATTTTCTAACTTGGAAGGATATGTTACACATCCATGGACATGGAGCCGGTATCACGAATACTTGATTGTCGTAATTAATCTTTTTGGTGACCGCGCCATCATAGGTCGGCCTCATTCCACGGAAGGATCGGATTCATGATTGAAAATACATATTTGGTATCAGCCAACGAAATTGCCCTCAATTAATGGCCATCAAGTCGATTGATTTCCTTCTTAAATATAGGATTTCAATCTCGTATGCCATATATAGGCCTTGATCCGAATGAATCTGAAACCAGCCATGCCATGATGCATTCATATTTATCACCAAGTCTTGGCCCGCTTGGAATAGATGATGTGTATAAGACCAGTCACAGTGGAAATCAGCTGCAGAGTAGGTTTGATTTGGTATAGACTGGTACTCTGGCATGCTTCATTGGATACTGGAGTGAGGCTAGCACGAAATAGAGAACAAATTCTAGTTGGAGGCACAGCAGCTCTATATCCTGACAAATAGAAACTGGTGCAAGAGTCATATCAGCAATGCTGGGCTAGATTTATGAGTGGGGTCTCTGTAAATGAAATTCATGATCAGCTAAATTGAAAAAATGCCCACTAAAGATGAACTTCATATATATCTGGCCAGTGCAGCATGGCTGGGTTTCAGTGAAGGAGGAACCTGGAGTATTCTAAGCTCACTAAACATCATACCAACTGGAATCAAGGGGCTGCTATGCTCGCGCGCATTCCATCCACACTACAAGCGGAATAGCCAGGCAATATGATGCACCATTAGGTCAATCTTAAAGCACGGGGTACAGCATTGAGTAAATCCTCAACACTCGTGTCAGAACACTGTGACATGCTATGTACAGCTAACGGACAATAAACGGAACCCTAGCATATAGTTATTATTCCACAGATAATCCCATTGTCCCAACCCCCTTCATTATGTGGGTCAATGTTGCCATACAGACCCCTATTCTGAGATAACGCTGAGAACCAGATAATCGGTCATGGTAGCTTGCCAATCGTTATGGGATGCGATCTCGTTTTGGTGAGCAAAATGCTCTTGTGATGAGCATTATTGAGGTAGGCCACACGAATCAGAGCGGCGTGTTTGAGATACTCGTGATTTGGTAGTTTCACAATGAATTCCTGTTGATCCATTTGCATTCCATCCTGGTTGCTATTTCTGAGACACAGAGGGATTTATATGATGCGCTACGAACCATAGTGGATTTGATTTAACCTTTCCTCCACTCCACGACTCCAGTTGATTTCCTTGCTCCCGCTCACTGGTATTCCTTGTCATACCCAAGCCTGTCTTTGAGTGTTCGTGTCGCTTGATTCGTGATAAAGATAAAGTGGATGCCTGCCTAAAACAGGCCGGAATCAAATGAAGTGGAATCAAAATCTAGACGAACACCTTGTTAATTATGGTGGGCTTGAGAACTCGACCCCGCTACGCCCTGCCACTAACGCCCCTGTCGGATATAGGCTGCCTGTACACGCTTCAATTGCTCTATAATCTATTTTCGCGGGAGGAATGTAAAGTGCGGCTGGAGAAGGCCGAATTGATGTGTTGGGGTTCTCAGCCGCAGGAAGAGGTGGATTATTGGGATCCCCGTAAACCGAAATACAAGGTATCAGTTCAATGAGGCCATTTTGGATTCCATCTACTAATGGCGAGTGTGGCTTAGTCCTTCTTATATAGAGAGATAGTCCCGCCACGTGAGTACATCAAGAGATTGGTGGATGAATGCTGGCAGGGGGTCTTTCTTATTGGCCACGCCGACCCGAAATCCAGTCGTCGACAGGGATTGTGGTTCTTGAGGCAATTCTGTGTAATCTACGGGTTCTCAAGCCTCATGCTGGAATTGGTAATGTTACTGATGCTGGGATTCCCCCTCAATTTCCCCGTTAACCCTTGTGCCGACAGAAAAATCCGGTCATGCTGGAGCAGCTGCTGCAGATTTCCTTGGTCGAGGAGCTCAAGGGCATTCTGCCCAAGAACCGAGACACCTTCACACAGTTGCTAAAGTACCACGACCAACAGCTGCAACACTCTCGCACCGCCGACTCGGGGATCCACGAGTCCATCGAAGAGGGGAGCGACAAAGACAGTCTGAGAAGCAAGTCTGAAGCGACCGAGCTATTTAAAACCTTAAATTCTCTAAACGAAGAGTATCATATTTCGGCGAACTCCAGGGAGGAGCGATTTTTCGCCCTACTAGTGGATCACATAACCAGGTAGGCGCATGCGGAAGCGCGTTGTTGAGGCAATGACTGAGTGACGTCTCTTGCTAGGGTGACCACGCCAAACTTTCCAGTGCTTACTTTTTCGAAGATGCTCAAAGCACTACCGGATATCACGCAGGATGAGATAGACTTCGACTCGCAATTAGAGATACTGGAGTGCATCGATTATCTACTTCACGAGGCGGCGACCGACCCAGGTAGGCTGTTTGCACCTCATCGATGGGTGTTCCATTGGCTAACTGTATCTTGTCCAGTGTTCGGCAGGACCTGTTCCCCGAGAACGTGGTTTCGAGAAAGCCCGTCGCGAACGCATATGGTCAAGATCATCAACGTCGGCGTTCGTAAATACCTGCAACAGCACAGGCCTACCGGGGTCGATCCGCGAATAGTGGCCGCATACCTAAAGCACCAAATCAGCGAGCTGAGTATTCCGCTGATGCCGCTGGAGTTCGTAGACATGTTGAACGTGTTGTCACCCATGACTGAGGAGGACAAAGATTGTAAGTAGCTCTTTCGATACCTGTATGTCGGTCACGCATTCCTGACCATTGGCGGATCTAGACGTATGGTTCCCAAATGCAACGGCATTGAACCTGCTGCAGAGCATGTTTCGTCTAAGTCTGTGGCGATGGGAGATCCTACAGGGCATAATGGATCTGGTGGATATCCTGACCAGGGACAACATGTCCACGCTTGCCGTAGCCATCATTTTCCCCCTGCAAAGTCCATCTACCTTCGACAACTGGGACGAATTCAAACGATGGAACTGGTGCTGGGGATGTCTGCTTCAAAAAAGAGCCGAGATTTTTCGGCAATCGTCTTATTGAGAAGTGGCACGATTTTGCTTTCATTCTACTCCAGTGCACATAATATTGCCACCAGCCTACCTAATATTAGAATGACCGGGTCATAATAAATTCTTGAACGCAGATTGTTTGAGTGTGGGTGTGGGTGTGGGTGCGGGTGCGGGCACTATTGTGACTACCAAATCCATTGGGTTTGAGCATTCCTGGCCCAAGCAGAATGAGGGATTGGGCGTAGGCGTGGGCATGGGCATGGGCTTGGGTCTTGCAGGCATTGGAGAGGAATCGACAAATGGATGAGGGCCTATCATCCACCATTCTCATGATCACCAGTATGTGTGCTGGCCAAGATAATGTGAAGCGCCTCCGATGAAGTGTGGTCTGATACAGAAGGTCAAGTCCCCCAGGGCTATAACGAACTCATTGGTATCACTTACTTCCAATGAAGGCCACATTAAGCCGTACAGCTGGTATGCAATCGATTTCCAAATGAGTGCAGAAATGAACACTCCCTTCTAGAACCATCATCCATGGCTCCTGGGATTCCATTGGCTCTGTTGGCCTGAGTAATAGATAGCCTTTGGATCGCACAGACCTTGCGATTTGGCTAGAAATAGGAGCGAAATCTGGATAAAGGAGGAATCAGATGTTTTAATGGCGGTGAATCCTGCTCATTCACCATGGCTAGAGTGAAGCCGATCGATGTGGTGGGCAATCTCAAAAATTCCTCATTTCAAGATCGATGGCGGGTTGCATGTGAGGTACAGTCATCGGATGATTGAAGGGACTCCCATTTGAAAACCATAGTTATGATACCTGGTTAACTCCATGAATCCACTCGCTGTAGCTTTTAACTGGATTTCCCGCCTCCGCCGTGGTCTATATAAAGTCCTCGACATCAACACCGGATTCCATCATTTGTCTGCCCATGGATCTGTGTTTTCTGCTTAACCCCACGCCACTGCGCACGCCCATATCCTCCATCGAAAACCCTTTCGGTACTCACAGGATATGCAATTGTCCTTGGGTTGGTTGCCACAAATCCTTCAAGCGCAACTCCGAGCTGATTCGTCATGAGCGCATCCACACCGGAGAACGACCCTACGAATGTATCAAGTGTCGAAAGAGGTTCATTCAACGCTCGGCACTCACTGTTCACCTAAGAACGCACACGGGAGAGAAGCCCCACCACTGCACCTATCCCAACTGCGCCTTCTCCTTCACCGACTCCTCCTCGCTGGCCAGACATAGGAAGAGTCACTATGGCCTGAGGCCATTCAAATGCCAGTATCTGGGCTGCGACAAAGCATTCACTCGAAGACCCGCTTTGCTTAAACATCAGGCCAAGCATTTAAGCAACGCATGCATCTCCCCACCCCGGTTGCCGATGCCATATCACATGGAGATCCCAGTGGACTGATTCATAGCCAACCCACGATCACATCACCTGGCCCAACCAACCGGTCTTGCTTTCACCTGTTTAATCCCATCATGGCCCAGAGTATACCCCTGTATAGTGAAATCCCATTCTATCCACGTGTAAATCCCATACCATCCTCGCGTTTCCGAGCCATCTCGAACAATAAATGCGTGTATTTTTTCCTGGCATATATCAGTCCCAACATATGGCGTCTACCATCGCATCTAGCGTATATAGCGTATAGCATCTATCACGGCTTCGAGAGGTCTTTTTATTCAGCATTTCTAAGGTGGTATACACATGGGGAGTAAACAGCCGGGGTGGCGATTAAAGAGGAGCATATCAAATATGTACACTGAATGTAGGCTCAAGAAGGACTGGAAGCGACGGACTGTCAGTGAGAGGATCACCCTGTTTTTGGTTAGAACGTAAGATTCAAAATTCCCCATGACGTGGGTGATTGTCATGTCCAAATAAATCGGTCCTGTACATTCCTACATACACGAGTTCAATTCCAGCCACCACTACTACCTACCGGGGCGTGTGGGTTTCATTCGACCTTGGTTGCATGCAAGGTTTTGGCGTATTCTATATGATTGGCATTACGTTAGCGCTCGAGTCATCAACCAAACATTTGCTCACTTACTTAAACCGCACGAGTTACAGAGAGTCCTTGGACCCAGTGGACCCCGACGCCATTCGGGGGAGTCTTTGCGTTGGCACATGGTGCAGCAATTGTTCATTGGTGCCGATCTCTTTCTCTACATGGGGGGGGGGCTGGAGTCAGTTAAATGCACATTCATTACACACTATAGGATAACATACGCGACGTTTGTTCGAGGTAGCCAGGGTATCCAGCTCCTCTCGTAGTGCACGGTTCGCGATCTTCAACTGGTGCAACTCGTATTGCCAGTTCGTTTTGTGCTCGAGGTTGAGCAGGGAGAACACGTTGTCTTCGCTCGTGGAGACCTTGTTGGTTTGAGGGGACGGTGCGGAGGAGTCGTTGGAACTGTCGGAATTCTCGTCCGAGCAATCGTACTCGCGGGTTTGTGACAGGATGAATGTGGGTTTCCCGCCGATGCTGGTGCTTCCGGGGTAGAAAGTGGTGATGACATTGATGTACTGGCCTTTTTTGTTTTGGATGTTGTGGGCTAGCTTGACTGTTATGCCCTGCTCGGCCTGCTGGAATGCTCTGGTAAGGGCGGTGGTTCGATCGGACCGCACCAGCTGATACAACGATGTTCCTTCCAACTCCGACGGTGGATGGCCCAGCACGTCCTCACACGCCTTAGTCACGAATAGTATCATCCCGTCAAGGTACAGTTTGCACCAGAACTCCTTGTCATTGAACCCGCCGCAGGTCTCAATAATTTCTCGAGAAAGGTTGTACACGGGCCTGGGTCTTCCGGTTAGAATCGCGTATTTCCGGCTTTTGCTCTTATCCAGATGAAGTCGACCTTGCGCTTCAAACCACATGTATCCTGATCTCTTCCGCTTGATTCGGTATATCATGCTGATGGTATCTTCGGATGCCTCTTTCAACTCCCGTAGTACTGGGACCAGATCACTTGGCTCGCAAATGTCCGAAAGTGGGGTGCCAACCAACTCCCCCGGTCTGTACTCGAGAAGATCCTCGCATGATGGAGAACAGTACAAAAAGATCCCCTTCAGCGAAAGAACATGAACAAAATCATCGGATTCTTCCAATAGCATGCTGTTCCACATCCTCATCGCGACCTCCTGATCCACGGTCTCGGAGATCCCTAGGATTTTGTAGACCTCGCTCGAGATGGGGAGTTTGTTCGTTACGGGTCGTGTGTTGATCTGGCCAAGTTCAACTGGTGCGGAGTGGAGGATTCCTATGAGATATGTAAATACAGGACCATGGAACTATGCCCGCCGGAAGTGTCCTACCTGAGCTTAGAAGAGTACTGATGGAGTTGGAAGCGGAGGCAAAATTCTCCAGGTAGGTGCCATCTAAACAAACAGGTTAATTCGTATCAGTGAGCACACTCCCCAGCTGGAGCATACCTCGAATTTTCCCGAGGATCTCATGTGGCTGCTCTACCAGATCCTAAACAAACGCAACGTTTCAATGGATGATTTTCGATAATTCTCGCAATCGGTCTCCTTACCACTTGGAAGCCGACAAAATGGGTGACTTCATCGCCGTGCATGGAGATCGGGATAATCGTGAGCAGGTTTACGAATGGCTAGAGCATGACTGCGTTAATAGGTTTGGGACCGGGAGTATCTACGAGATAAGTGCACTACCTGACCACCTTTCTTGTAGTTCACCATAGAGACCTGGATCTCCTTCCCTTGTAGGATGGAATTTTTGATGCTATACACGGTGGAGTTGTCTGTATGTCGCCTCCTGGACCCCAGAGTGACTTGTCCGTCGGGCGCTTGCAGGAATCGGCAATTCCGCCCGATGGTTTCGTGGTATTGATAGCCGGTCAGCCTCTCAAAAGATTGGGTCGCATACACGACCGGGAAATCGTACTGACGAGCGTCGGCTGCGAAAAAGATGGTGAGCTATCGACGAGACCCTACATGACTGAAAAGGAAACTTACAAACGACAAACGCACAGCTCATGTCCACGGGGCCGATGTTGATCTGGGGGTTGGGTCTACAAGTGAGGGTGTTAGTGACCGGGTCGGGTTGGGCCGGGCCTGCTGAGCTGACAGCAACTAACCTGTTCGCGATCTTCGACTATTCAAAAAGAAATACATGAAAAGAGACCTATTAGTGATTCCATTCGAAAGCCAACGTGGTTGATACATCACAATGCCACATTTAATGGTGAGATAGGGGAATGTGAAGCTTATTGCAAGCACGCCTTACCAGAATGGTTATCATATCAAACCCAGTCGTCGAGTACATTCCTGAAAATCCTAGCGACTCACCCTGGCACAAGGTGTCTATGCCCACAATCGAGTCAGTGTGTTGAGCTTGCACCATATGATAATCATTATTCAACCGACCTGAAAGCTGATCGCGATCTGTGTACCCTATTGGGTCTACCACATCCAGATTGAGGAGGTTCATCCCGCCCCCATCGTCGTGATGGAGTCCCATTACAGGTGAAGTCTCTTGTGTGTAGTTGACAGCCTGGACAGGGCCGGTGAACATGTTCGGGATGTCTATGATGTTTGGCGGATCATGTGGGAGATGGATGTCAGGTGTGACCGTTACATGTGATACATCCGAGGAGGGAACCGAGTCACTACGATGAAGAAAAATCGTTAGATCGATGTGGCCAACAATACTTGGTGAAAAAGACGGAAGTGGAAAGGATAGGTGGGTTGGGGGACAACATCGAAATCGAAATCGACTGAGATCCCGAATGTCTATACCTAATCAACTGCGAAATCCGACCGAATAAATGCTTGCAAAGCAACTCTTTCAGTTTTTCAAACTCTAACCTTTCGTAAGGCGGGTTGGGTCGACCTGGGGATTGCTTCGCCGAAACGGGGGGGCCATGCGAAATAGTTGGGACACTCGAATATCTTATAAGAAACTCGCTACTTACAATTCGACCGGTCTTTCAGGGAAATTCAGCGTGGCCATATGTTTGTTTCCCATGGTCTCGCTCGGTAAGTATTGTGGAAGAGCGTCGTTGATTAGATGGCTTGGGTCGGTGGCCAAGTTTTCGGGCGCTACTGGATACACGTATCCATTGAAAGGTTGAGTGTTATTTGACATAACAACTCTGATTTGGGAACAAGCAGTTGCTTAGTGTACGATAGAAGGTGTTGAAGTTTTCTCAATCGACCACTTCACAATCGACGTGAGAAGTAAAAGGATCTGTTGTTTGAAGGCACTGATTCGGCCTGTGTCTGGTAGGATAGTTTGGTTGCGAGCTGTATCTCACTATAGTCTCAATCTACAAGTTTTACTTAAAGCTAGTCCGACTAAGTTTGTTCGTAACTGGAGGTAGAGAGCGAATATATTTCTATTCAATAAAGTAACCAAGGGAAGGTACTTCTGGTTGGAGAGGATGAGTGTAATAGTGAAGGAACCATACTTGCCCAGTGGATGCCTCATATATTCCTCAACCAAGATTTGGTGACAATAAAAATAAGGGTTTGACCCAGTAAGGATCATTTAACTATGGATATGAATCACAAAAGATATGGTCTTTCTGATGGAGATTGCCCATTGTACTGGAGAAACTGAGGATTCCCTCATCAATAAGAGTATTACTCGATCGATTCTCACCCTAAATCATGCCGCTAAAATAGGACTTCCCCTGTCCAAATATGGTAGCTCAACCCTAACCCATTCGAGAATCACAGTTGTTGGAATCGATCGGCTTCTACGAAATTTCTGATCTGTCGCCACTGATGGTAGCATATCTGCCCCAAATGCTCCATGAGCCGATGATGTAACATTGCAATGAACTGTCTGGGTAGACTGGCTGATTGATACATGGTCCCTTGTTCATACAATGTCCGATCGATTTGCAATAGGGCATCGGCACATCACCATTGCTTCTTAGTGATTGAATATTCGAATTGGTCCTCATTTTAGGTCGATTCTTCCCATTCTTCGATCTGGACAGTCAGCATCGAAATCGGCGCTTGAAGGAATTCCCGCTGATATGTTGATAATGTCCACCATTCCATCGAGGTCGAACTTATCACCGCCGATTTGATGGATTGCGCCTAAAGACAGATCCTGCTTGCATGTTCTGCTTGGGCTAGCAACCAAGCAAAAGCAGCCAAGCGCGGCCGACTTATGCACATGGTCGTTTACTTGGGTGTATGTAGTAGGATGGTGCCGATTCCTTGTAAATGGCTCGGGTATTTGGCACCTTGCCCTCCTCGACATACATACAGGTCCCGCTGTGATCTTCAACGCTAATATCCCAATTATCTAGGCTCCGACGCTCTAACGGTAATACAACCCATGGCACCCCAGTTCACTGCGTACTCATGGTGTTTGGCTGGAAGTGTTGGGCGCAGGTTCCGAAAAGTAACCACTAACAGGTATGGATTGGAGTCAAGGTGAGGTTCTGAGTTGAATCATGAAACGCCCATCAACATTGATGCTCTATACCGGGGATTGCCTCCATTCGAACAAGAGATGATACCCGTTTCAGCGTAATTGGTAAGTGCTCTGAAGGTTGTTTCATGCTGGTGCTTTCTGCGTAGCACTTCCTATAATTAGATTCATTCGGCACAAGGAATACCTCTCTGATTGGTCGGCTCCCACTTGATCAACATGAAGTATGGTAGATCATGTCTTGAGCCACCCATGCATCTACTGATAAAACTAGTGAGTGCCGAATGCAATTCTCAAGCTGATGCAACTGGTAAATGCCGAAAGAAATTCTTGAGCTGATTCCGAGGATAGCTGCTTTTCAGGGAGTGATTTGGGATTCTATGGAGTTGCCAATGTTTGTGCCTCCCCATAATAGCATTGCATGTTATGCTGCTAGACGAGGAGAAAACGATCGCGATTTTATGCAGTTTGAATCAACGGTGTCACTGTTCATTGGCACGCTAATGTATATCTACAAAACCAAGGTTATTAGAGGGTAGCCACGCATGCTAGACATCAACCTATATGCCAGCTCGAATCATGTGTCCAGGGTATATCACATTCGCATTATCGGTTATCTGGCGTACTCACCGCCGTTTTAATCCGATAATGGGTTTCGAAGGCTTGGCCCTCAAGAAGACGCTTGTTTCGGTGAGAGCATTTGATCATGCCAACCGCCGAGAATCTGACCCTGCCTAGGCTGATTGCCAGGCAAAAAAATTCTGGCCAGCTCCGCTGATTCAGGATCCTGAATAATCTCACTATGTACGGACTGGCGAGACTAATTGGCCTAGCACCCTAACCCATCTTTCGAGGAGGGACTCTTTATTAACCTATCTAATACAGCCGATTCACTAGCGAACTCATCTCATGTGTGTGCTTTGTAACGAATAGGCAACTCATGCCCATTATTCTGGACGATGCCAGATACTAATGGGGTTCAAAGCCCAACCGAATTGATGATGTTCGAACAATTCCTTAACCATGTTTAGATCATATTGATTATTGACCTGATGGATCCACACAGCAGATGTTTGTTGTTTCTCCTGGGTGATATTATGGTCATGCAATCATTTTGAGCAAAGGGAAGACAGAATATGTAGGTGTTTTTTAGAAGTCGGTTGAGTGGTAGTCATAGTATATAAGCCCACAGAACACAGTTCAACATTGCTAACAACTGTGTGCAGTATACTCATTTTGTATTGCAAGGGATTTGTGTATTGTCAGCTATTTGAAAGCTGATTATCAGCAAAGTATACATAATGTATGTATTGTTGCAAGATTACAAGGAGTATTGGAAGTGATTCGGATAACTGGAAGAGTTGCATGATACTCACATGCTGCATTGAGTTCAAATAGAGGATTTACACTTTTAGGGGAACTTCATAAAACCAATAATCAGGATGCTTAAAGAAAGGACCCAGCAAGTGGCGGGCCAAGTTTGGGGGCTTTTGCAGGAGTTTGAAAAATCTTGATAACTAATCCTAAGAATTGGCGAAAATCTTTCGAGCTAAACCCCAAGCAAATAAATCACAATTTAGCAATGAGCCAAATAGAACCTTGAAGTAAATGGAATGGTTTAGGTGTAAACCAAATATAAACAATAATGTATACACTAAGATTCACTCATTGTGCTTCTTCAATCAAAATCAGAGATCTTTGATTCATATCTGACCATCACCCAATAAAAACTGAAGTTTGAAAAAAAGGCCAATTCAGCCTTGCAGTTGGCATTGCCAGATGAATTCAAAACCACCAAACAGAGTTGCTGATCTATATGAATCTGGTGGATTGATTAGAGATTCGATGCTAAGCCTAAGCGATACGGAGTTTAGATTCCGGTGGGCTTACTGGCTACAGATGATTGATATCGAGTTTCGCACTTATGGCAGCAGTCAGTACAAACTTTTTCCCCGAAACATTCAATATGTATTGGATCAGGCGTAGAAATCTGGATTAATCCGTGCACTTCATCTGGTATCTGCGTCACGTTCGACAGCCAGCCTTCGTGAGCAGGGCTTGTGCTGGAAATGCTAGTGTATTCCTGAAATTCCACTCAGTACCACAAAAAGGAGTCGATGCGCTGGATAGAGGGGATTTCTATGGTCTCAGGAGGACGGCCTTTTGTAGATTACATTCCAAAGGTCACCATACGCAATGGTCCAATTTCATCGACAATATAATAGCCCGATCGTGATGAATGCAACTGCCGATGATGAATGGTAACGCAGGGCCCGATCCAGGATTTGCGAGCTCGTGGCGATTCGTTTGCTTGCTGATCGTTTAGATCGGTGATATTGACCCATCAGCCGATAGAAAAGTCAAGGGAACATGGGATGTATTGTGATTCGGTTTATTGTAGGAAACGTAGGAATGTGTACATTATTTGTTGGTGGATAGCTGGCGCTATTCATCTCCCCCCAATTATAACTACAAGGAAGAGTATATGCAATATTTACAGGTTTCCAGGCAGATAGCGTATCGGAAGTAAATACGTTCAACGTGAATCATTTGTAAAGACTACGCAGATATCATACTTGGCAAGTATGTCGAATGCTCTAATTCGTAGGTGCTGGCTACTTGGGGAGATGTTGACTGTTGGATACCTACGTTATGCTTCTGTTGATGTTTAACCAAGGTGGTTCGGCGTGTGAATGACTTTCCACATCCATTGATGCGGCATTCGTATGGCCGAATCCCATAGTGGCTTCTCTTGTGTCGTGCAAGTGATGATGAATCTCCGAATGAACGCACACATCCTGGATAGTCACAATGGTGTGGCCTCTCACCGGTGTGTGTGCGGAAGTGAACAGTCAGTGCTGATCGCTGGATGAATCCCTTGCCGCACTCCTTGCAACTGAATGGCCGCTCTCCCGTGTGGATCCTCCAGTGACGAACAAGATCAGAGTTGCGACGGAATTGCTTGTGGCAACCATCCCATGAGCAGTGATACCCTTTGGCTCCGGTGGAGTGGTCATCACTGTCGGAGCTACAGCTCTTGCTCGAGTCGGAATATGTGCGATATGGGTGGACTGTGTTGTCTAGCGTGCTGGTTGGATTGAGAATGAAGCCCAGATTCATTGCGGTTGGATTCTTTGTGTGGAAGCAAGGTTGGATGGTGTCCTCGTGTGCAGGCTGATCAGATGTTTGGCAATTCGAGTGATGTATGAATGGCTTTAGGGCCACCTCGGTGGTCAGTGATCAATTTATAGCTTTCCAAAGCGATGGAAAACTTGCTCCTCATAGGCCGGTGGATCTGGAATCTCTGAAGATGAAGCAAAGAATGACGTAGCTATCGAGCTGAATACATAGGGTTGGTGTTGAGCATCAAACGATTCCCTGTATAATTGCCGATCCACAGCCACTGAGTATGTGAAGTCAACTACATTTCGATGTGGGTTGTGTAATGCGATGAACGTCGAGCCAATGGGTAGGCAAGGCTCCAGAATCGGCGCCTTGAGATTATATAATCGTATCGTGGGATGCCGATCTTGAATTCTGTTACATATCCAATACAACGATCAAACAAACTAGCTATAGAGAGATTGGCGCCTACAGTCGATTGAGGCACTTGGCATACACTCCACCCATTCAAGTCCCTACATTCAGTTTATCCTCCAGGAGTCAATATTCCCATGCCTTAGAGATGAAACCCAATTCGCCGTTGCATGACGTAGCTAATCCGGGAGCAGCGAGTGCTTGCCGATGAGAAGTCAGAGATGATAAAAATTTGTTTGCATCAACTCTGTCGAAGGTCGGAGCGCCGATAATTTTCATGCTGCCCTTGCATTGAATTCTTACTACATTTTTTTTTAATTCCCTTACATTATTGGTGATACAATCTCCTCAGCGCAGGCCTCGATATAGATATTCAAGTTGATGAGTTTCAGGAGTAATTACTGTTTCTAGCCGCCTAAATCTGAACAGGAAAATGAGTCATTTCACTGGTTTTGGGCACCACGGCTCATACATTGAAATCTATATTCATCAAAGGCTTGGGGTTCGAGTACGTGTGACCCTCCTCGGTGTGGCATTCATCGTGGCTCTATTGGTTGGGAGGCGGGAGGGAAGCGTGCTCGAAAGTTCGACAATGAAGATCTTGACTTTATTACACAGCATGTGGCTCTTTCCTTTTACAATATACAAGTGTCCACCACCACCACCATTACTACTACTGCTACTGCTACTACCACCTCTCCTCCAAACCGCCCTATGCTATAATGCTACAGACAACTCACCGAGTGCGAGTGATGCTGCTTTTATCGGACTCGCCAAAGCCGATGACGAGATCCGTGGGTCGGCCAAGAAGTCAAGCCATTGAGCATCACCCCCAGTCACTTTGCCATTCCTAGCATGGGTGGGACACGCCACATACTATGCTGCTTCTTCTCGTGTTTCGTCAATGCACCCTTTCTTGTAAAGGATCTTTGACACCCCAAGTGTAGGCAGGTGTAGGGCCTCAGACCAAGATGGCTTTTCCGGTGACGAGTGAGAGAGGATGAGTCACCGAAGGATTGCCCACATCCTGGGTGTTCACAGTGGTGTGGCTTCTCGCCTGTATGGGTGCGCAGATGAACAGTCAAGGCTGAGCGTTGAATGAACCCTTTCCCGCAACTGGAACACACATATGGCCGCTCACCAGTGTGTATTCTCCTGTGGCGAATCAGCTCAGACTTTCGTTTGAACTGTCGCACGCACATCTTCCACTCACAGACAAAAGGTTCATGATCACTGGAGGGGCTGAGTTGGCCAGGATCGGGCGTAGGGTTTTGATCATCGGTTGATTGTGTATGGAGCGGAGATACGATTATCTCGATAGCAAGTGGTGAGGGGGGCGGTGTGGGCATGTAGCCAAGTATGAAATGCAAATCCATAGGGTTTCTTTGCATGGTCAAGGGTGTGTGGGTGTTGTCGCTCAGGATGGGGACGACGCCGATGCCGATGTTGATGTTGATGATGTTTTTTCCGATGTTGTCACAACAGTAGTAGTAACAGCTATTTCTTAATACGGAGGTGGTTTGTGTGCGCTTGTGTTTCCTGGTTGATGTGGATATGTGTGTGGCAATATATAATAGTTTGATGGGATGCTGAACTGCGCACCAATGGATGATTGGGAATTAGCAGGAGAATTGATGGATCTAGGATATGGTAGATGGTCAGTGAGCCGGGGTATATATATGCCATCAACCAGAGACTCAACCACATTCCAAGGCAGCGGTATCTGAGCGATGCTGCGTGGAGGGGTAGGAGGGTAGAATAGAAGCGATGGAAATATACAGGGGGAGACTGGTGAAATCGGATACAGTAAATGGTGAACTCGTATCGAGCGATGCTAGCGCAATTGAACGATCCATTCCCTCCGCCCCTCATCTGCCTAGCATCCTGCGATTCAATGAAGCTGGATAATGTCCAGCGCAACCAATCAGATGCCACGCCGATTTCGCTTCAGAGCTAGGTTGGCGATATCGATCAGACATCACAACTATCATGGCCGATGGTCTTCTCCAAGCTGATCACATTTTGCATCGCACCAGGAATCACCCAATTCTTAATAATTAAGTATTCATATTTGCAGGAGTATTGACCTGATAATAGATTAATGCCATAGCATATTTATTCACTGGCAACATTCTTTACCGAGGACTAGATAGTAGCTTTTAATAGAGCCTATGCAACAATTTCGCATTGGATTGGTCTATATTTGGTGGGTATTTAACAATAGGCAACTTCTACGGTCACAACTGTTTAACCACAGCTTATAACGAGCATTGAGTGATTCCTGATGCGATGCAAAATGTGATCAGCTTGGAGAAAACCATCGGCCATGATAGTTGTGATGTCTGATCGATATCGCCAACCTAGCTCTGAAGCGAAATCGGCGTGGCATCTGATTGGTTGCGCTGGACATTATCCAGCTTCATTGAATCGCAGGATGCTAGGCAGATGAGGGGCGGAGGGAATGGATCGTTCAATTGCGCTAGCATCGCTCGATACGAGTTCACCATTTACTGTATCCGATTTCACCAGTCTCCCCCTGTATATTTCTATCGCTTCTATTCTACCCTCCTACCCCTCCACGCAGTATTGCTCAGATGCCGCTGCCTTGGAATGTGGTTGAGTCTCTGGTTGATGGCATATATATACCCCGGCTCACTGACCATCTACCATATCCTAGATCCATCAATTCTCCTGCTAATTCCCAATCATCCATTGGTGCACAGTTCAGCATCCCATCGAACTATTATATATTGCCACACACATATCCACATCAACCAGGAAACACAAGCGCACACAAACCACCTCCCGAATTGAGAAATAGCTGTTACTACTACTGTTGTGACAACATCGGAAAAAACATCATCAACATCAACATCGGCATCGGCGTCGTCCCCATCCTGAGCGACAACACCCACACACCCTTGACCATGCAAAGAAACCCTATGGATTTGCATTTCATACTTGGCTACATGCCCACACCACCCCCCTCACTACTTGCTATCGAGATAATCGTATCTCCGCTCCATACACAATCAACCGATGATCAAAACCCTACGCCCGATCCTGGCCAACTCAGCCCCTCCAGTGATCATGCGCCTTTTGTCTGTGAGTGGAAGATGTGCATGCGACAGTTCAAACGAAAGTCCGAGCTGATTCGCCACAGGAGAATACACACTGGTGAGCGGCCATATGTGTGTTCCAGTTGCGGGAAAGGGTTCATTCAACGCTCAGCCTTGACTGTTCATCTGCGCACCCATACAGGCGAGAAGCCACACCACTGTGAACACCCAGGATGTGGGCAATCCTTCAGTGACTCATCCTCTCTCACTCGTCACCGGAAAAGCCATCTTGGTCTGAGGCCCTACACCTGCCTACACTTGGGGTGTCAAAGATCCTTTACAAGAAAGGGTGCATTGACGAAACACGAGAAGAAGCAGCATAGTATGTGGCGTGTCCCACCCATGCTAGGAATGGCAAAGTGACTGGGGGTGATGCTCAATGGCTTGACTTCTTGGCCGACCCACGGATCTCGTCATCGGCTTTGGCGAGTTCGATAAAAGCAGCATCACTCGCACTCGGTGAGTTGTCTGTAGCATTATAGCACAGGGCGGTTTGGAGGAGAGGTGGTAGTAGCAGTAGCAGTAGTAGTAATGGTGGTGGTGGTGAACACTTGTATATTGTAAAAGGAAAGAGCCACATGTTGTGTAATAAAGTCAAGATCTTCATTGTCGAACTTTCGAGCACGCTTCCCTCCCGCCTCCCAACCAATAGAGCCACGATGAATGCCACACCGAGGAGGGTCACACGTACTCGAACCCCAAGCCTTTGATGAATATAGATTTCAGTGTGTGAGCCGCGGTTCCCTAAAATCAATGAAATGTCTCATTTTCATGGTAAGATAAAGGATGGCACCTGAAATTCTTTCACTTGAATAGATATATGGAAGAGTGGGTTGGGGAGATAGCTGTGGCACATACAGTATGGAGGAAATACCTGATTCAAGTTTAATGACTGCAAAAAAGGAAATGCCGAATCGGTGCACCGACCATTAGCCAGATTGTTGCAACCAAATTATAATCCTGTTCCATCGTCATTTTAGCTTGCAAATCTCACTGATGGACAGATGAATCGGAATTTGCACTTACGGTGAGAGCTTTCATACTCCTTCGGGGAGGTACGTCATGTAAGCGGTAGACTCTACAACAGCGGGCATGGTTTCATGTAGTCGAGCAAGATGGTATCATTTCCTTCAGGGTGAACATCGTGTATGCGTGTGAGTGGATGTCATTGGGGAAGTGCCGATTTCCACCCAGTTGAGGAAATCAGTATGGCACTTGTATTGGAGATGTCACAGAACCCATCACGATCGGCAACTCCCGATTCCGTTACATAATCAGGGAACGCCGATTTGGGGCATCCCACTCTCTATTGGCTTATCGCTTTGCCCTATGGACAACTCAAATCGAACCCGCATACTCTGTGGCTCTGGATCGGCAATTGTATAGTGAATCGTTTGATGCTCAATACCAACCCTATGTATTCAGCTCGATAGCTACGTCATTCTTTGCTTCATCTTCAGAGATTCCAGATCCACCGGCCTATGAGGAGCAAGTTTTCCATCGCTTTGGAAAGCTATAAATTGATCACTGACCACCGAGGTGGCCCTAAAGCCATTCATACATCACTCGAATTGCCAAACATCTGATCAGCCTGCACACGAGGACACCATCCAACCTTGCTTCCACACAAAGAATCCAACCACAATGAATCTGGGCTTCATTCTCAATCCAACCAGCACGCTAGACAACACAGTCCACCCATATCGCACATATTCCGACTCGAGCAAGAGTTGTAGCTCCGACAGTGATGACCACTCCGCCGGAGCCAAAGGGTATCACTGCTCATGGGATGGTTGCCACAAGCAATTCCGTCGCAACTCTGATCTTGTTCGTCACTGGAGGATCCACACGGGAGAGCGGCCATTCAGTTGCAAGGAATGCGGCAAGGGATTCATCCAGCGATCAGCACTGACTGTTCACTTCCGCACACACACCGGTGAGAGGCCACACCATTGTGACTATCCAGGATGTGTGCGTTCATTCGGAGATTCATCATCACTTGCACGACACAAGAGAAGCCACTATGGGATTCGGCCATACGAATGCCACATCAATGGATGTGGAAAGTCATTCACACGCCGAACCACCTTGGTTAAACATCAGCGTAAACACTTGGAAACACCGGACTCCCGAGGTAAAATGCAGAACCGATCCTCCATACTGCCCGAACTGTTTCAAAGCAGAATAGCTGTTGAATCCGTGTGAAACAGCCAATTCGCTTTAATGGCAATCATATTTTCCAATTTTTCTTGGCACCCGTAGTGTAGCTTCGAACCTGTTTGTGTTGCTTTCGAACCTATTATCGGGAGTGTGGATAATTGTATATAGACATCAGCTGTTAATAAAACTAATTTCATTACTATCACATTCAATTGACATATATTATAGGCAGACCTGTACACTGTATCACGTAACCGCGACATCAGGAAGGTGGTCAAAATGCTAGTGGTGTTTTGCCCATGCTGGAGTAAGATGCAATTTTTGTTAAAGGTGAAGATTCCATGAAAAGTACCCTACTTTATTAATTGGTTGTAGGCCTTCGTATTCACTTTTCGTCTCAATTTAAATTCGTTCCTCCGCAACTTCGGGTATTTGTTTGATATGTATTACTAAGCACACTACACCCATGAATACTTTAAGTCATAAACATGGAGACGGCATGGGACTTCGGGTTAGGGTTTGATTAATGCTTCATGTCAATTATTGAATCAGGCGAGCTGTGTTGGCTATTCCAGAGGTAGTATAATTTATGCTTAATAACGATAAGTTTCAATCGATTTGGCCATGATACAGATTGGCCAAAATCTAGGCCAACTGAGAATGGCAAACGTCCAAATAGTTCAAATTGCAGTAGCCAGTTTTCCACCCCCCCCATTATAATTAAATTCAGATCAAGAATGGATTTGTACATATTTCCCATTCCCTACGTGGCTTCAATTTTTGATGGTTAAACAGACGAGTCCTCTTGATGTGGCCACTTTCATGAATACCCACCTTTCCGAAAACTCATACAACCGCCTATCTTCCTTTGGCTGTTCATCTTGTTAACTTGGTGCCACAAAGAATCCACCTGTCAAGCGAGGATATCACTTGTGGTTTTTTGACACAATAATGGAAACAACTGTCGACACCGTATCTTCAAGCCATAGAGTGTTTGGCATTCCAAGTATATTAGAGACCATATTACACATGGCGGCATACAATCGACCTCGAGCTAACCAAATCACTTTCGATGCTTCTCAGTGGCAGAAATTTCGAAGGGCTCATCTGGCAAACTATGCATTGGTCTGTAAAGATTGGTGTGAGGCAGCCAAACATATACTATACTCCCGCTTGGATCTGGCTTATGAATTGCGCTTTTTGATTGACAAGGAGAATATATTCTTTCGCTGCAACCCGGGTGTCAATGCCAAATATGTAAAGGAGGTGGAGATAACCGCATTACAGCTGGACCTCCTGTTCTACGATGAAAAGATCGCGAACGAGGAGTGGTTCGAATACGTACACTACCAGCATAATCTGTCTGTCTGCTATTTCCTGCTGCGCTGCGAGACCTTGCAATGCGTCACTGTCCATTGCACTCAAGAACTGTTCGAGAAAGTCATCCGATATCCATTGGGCGAGCTGTTCCCCAACCTTAGAACCATGCGAGTGATCGTGGATGAATTGCAATATTTCGAGCCTCCTTATGTCAACTATTTCCCGCGAAACCAAAGGCCACAAACACAAGTTCACGTGCGCGACCTGTCAATATTCAGTAACCTCAGCAAATCCGAGCCGAGTGCAGAGAGGATGTTTGAAATTTTGAGGTGCGAGGATTTGATGTCGCTGCGAACCCTCCTTCTCAAGCCAATACATCACCACTCGATGAATCTTCTGTTGCAAAGCGACTTGACACTCCCGAAGCTGGAGGTCCTTACCATCGAGGTTTCGAACAATTTTGCTGATGAAGAAGAGTATCTACGATATTACCAACCACAAGTACTGATGCCCATCACGCTGAACGCGTTTGATTCCCTGCTGGACTTTAGCTTTGGTTTGGACCCTTTTTCAAGCCTCCCGATACCACGGATCCACCTGCGGCACATACTATCCATGCTATCACCTGACTTGCGGATTCTAAGCATCAGCCAGCCAGGATTACGGCAAGACGTCAAGACGTTGGGTTTGATTGCCGAGCGGTTTTCGCGGTTGGTTGAGTTGAAACTCCATGATGGTAGCATCAGCATTGGTGAAGGGTGGCAAGCTGGGATAATGTCCGAAGAGCCTGTGGAAGACCAAGCGGTCTCTCTTCAGCCTTTCTTCCGGCAGCTGCTTGGTCGACCAAACCGGATCGAAGTGCTCAAACTGTACAACATCATCCCAGACGCTAGCAATTTCCGTATCCATGGAGATGCCAGTTCATCGACCGAGCCATCAGACGGGCCACGGAAGTACTGCCCAAGGTTACGACACTTGGTAGTCACTCATATCGAAACCAATCTGATCCCCTTCATCCTTGAAATCTCCCAGCTCCCGAATCTCAAGCATTTGGTATTGGACGGGATCTGGCCAGCGGTGATGGATTGGAATAACCTGTTCGTGGAGATGAGTTACGAGACGTTCCCCTCATTGCGGGTCATCCTACTGTTCAACAATGGATTGCCATTTGGAATGACCGCGTTCTGGAGAAGAGTCGCCCCCAAACTTACCGAATTCTATGTGGACAAAAAGATGGTGACCGTCCACCGGCCCGTATGCGACCACTTGACCAGATATCATTTTTAGTTGGGGAACATGCTCTCATTATGCTATGACCCCTAGTCTCAGCCACTCCGTAACAAAATGCTACGTATGAATACACCAATTATTTGATATTTCCGAGAGTCGCGTTCTTCTCGAGGTGAAGCCCTAAGAAAGCCCGGTAGCAGAGCTTCTGGGGGGAGGAGGAGGAGGAGGAGGATGTGATGACCCTCTTTGTTCTACTCAACATAGTCATGGATCGCATTGTGAGGGGTTTATTTTCGGATTGTTGAAAGGGATCTAATCCCCATAGATCTCGACTGGCGTGCCCCGGTCAAATGGATTCCTTAGTGTGGATGCCAAAATTCATGCAGTGCATATTAGGTAACATTCGTGCACACCCACGAAAATTGCCGATAGTGTTGATTTGCCGACAGCCTAGAGTCCTCCAAGTGATGTAAATATCCAATATAGCGTAACTGGATACAACAAGGTCTATTTCATGAACCTGGATCCGCTGCCACACCATGCGCCCATTCACTGGGGAGACTAGTCTAGTCCCAAGGCCAGAGCCAGCTGGAGTGATTCAACAACAACGGTGGAGGGTAGACTGATGGGATTCAGCTGCTTTTCAATTAGGATGCGACATTGAATTAACCGGTATGCTTAAATTGGATCGCGTATTGATTAGATAATAACTGGATGTATTTCGGCATTAATTACATTCAGACATTCGTACAGCATGGTGAGAATACTGGTTTTCCATTGATGCCGGCATCCACAAGGACCAACCTTACAAGGAATAGAGGTTTGAGTGTGCTGAGACGAAGGGCATCCAATTCCAAACAAACCCTTGCCATACTAAGGGATGGATTAATGAATTTGAGACCGACCTGACCAGTTCCTTCGCCGGAAGAGGAACCGGAAAATCCAGGAGTGACTGGACTGGAATCCCATGGGAGGTGTTCTTCACCTGGGCGAGAACGTCCCCTCCGACCACGGGGAATTTTATAAAAACCCACCCATCCATCCCCTCTCGTTTCCCACATACATTCCTGCCATTCGAAGATGACCTGGTTCAGTCAATTCTCCATCCGCTTCTTCCTCTTCCAACTGCTCCTCCTCCTGCCCATGGTCCTCCAGACCGAGTCCCTTCCCGCCGAGGTCCAGTTGTCGAAACGTGACTCGTATCAGGACTGTGTCGACAAGTACGGTGGTCCCAGTTTCCGTTACGGATGCAACGTGTGCACCTGCTTGAGAGGTGGTGGATATAAGTGTACCCGCGCCGGGTGCGGTTATTAACTCTGGAATCCCGACCCTTTGGTTCCCGCGATACCAAGTTCAAGTTCCACCCATCCCCTCCCCTCCCCCCCACCCGTCGATTTTGGAAACGTCCTCCCAGCTAACCCCCTGGCCTTGGTTTTTGAAGTGATGCACATTCGTAATTGCTAATGAGATACCCAATATGAATAAACATCTTCATTATTGATCCCCCAATTGATTACATACCAATCGGTGTCAGGAGCGATATGGTTTGTTTAAAGAACATATGACGGGTCAAGAACATAACACTTCCATTTTAATTAATCAATTTACTGATATATAGCTACAAAAATATTAGTTTCCATCTAAAAGTGATTACTCCTTAGGTTAAGGCGTAGGTCACCCACCTCAAGGGTGCGAGGTTCGAATCCTCGGTCGCTTGAAATTGAACACCTATGATTAGAACATACAAAGTCCCTAAATACCCAGTGGGGTAGATGATGGTGACAATTGACTACAACGGTATATGACGGTGTTCCTTTTTGGTCCTTATCCGCCAGGAATGGGTAATCATTCCCATACGGATCTGGGTGGATCCCTGATTTTGGAGATCCCTGGAACGCGTGTTCAATAGGACCATGATCAGGCAGAGTGATTGGTGGAATCCAACCACAGGGCGGATGTTGTGTATCATGCTACTGAGCGATGTTACTGGGCACTTATATTGAAGGTGGCCGCAGGCTTCCGGTCCACTTGTCTAGCCGTCTATGGGGGTCTGGGGGGGGGAGATACCTGGAACCACTGGCTGGTAAAACCCGACCTTTCCATTTGGGGCTGGTCGAACGGTTAGTGGGTACACTTGAGTTGACCGGTCACGAAGTCTTATTTTCCCCAGTTACCCTGGCGATGCCGCCTCGAAGGGGAATCTACATGTCGATTGTGTACCTGACGATGAACCACCAATCATGTCTGATAGGATGCCGCGGAATCTAGGGTCCTACAGAGTGAATGCTAATAGACGGATTGCCAACCATGATTCAGTCTTCCGGTTATGATCGAGATGGGGGGGATTGTGTGGTGCGTCTAGTTCCATCGTCCATCAAATTTCCTAATTGCAGCAAGTGTACCGTCATCGAGTCAGGTCAGAAGTCGCTTTCCGGAATGATCGTCCAGTCTCACGATAGGTGGCACGGTGGAAGGACTTGGATGGTGTTGTGTCCACTTGGCGATCCGGATTCTTCTCATGCCGCAGCGCCGGGGGCAAGGACCTGGTGGTTGTGGTAGATGGACTCCACTGTCCAGAGTAACCCTACTGAATCGGTACTACCCGGCTGTGAATCGGATGGCTATGATGGCCGGAATCAAGTGCGACATCGATGGACCACTGGTTCAATGAGGTTGGCGATTTGAACCGAAGTGATTTGACTTTTACCCAAGATTTCTGGACCCTTCCACCTGGCTGTATGATGGACGGTTCCAGGTGATTTTTGAGAGCCCTCAGGGAGATGGAAAATGTCTCTTTGGCTACTTGATGGCTGACCTGATCTACTGGAGGGTAACTGAAGCATTAGGAAGGTAAGCATCCTAGGCCACCGGTATTCATATTCCGCGCCAGGAGTCTGTTGAACAAGGGACGTAGTCTATAAGTAAAGTGCAGATATTGGTAATGGGAAGGCGGAAATTAGGCCTAGAGGATAAGGTGAAGGTATTTGTTGGTGATGGTTAGTGCCAGGGCCTAATAATATGTGTGGTGCAATTGGGTGTACATGTGCAGTCAGAGGCTTAATAACCCAGGTTGAATAGGCATAGAATGGTTTGTATGTTTATTAGTCCAATAACTCTGGATATTTCTAATCCAACAGATTTTTTGCTATGTTACACAAGAGAGATCCCTTCCATAGTGAACTCTTGGGCAACAATATCTGACTTTTTAGCAGCTCTCTGACAATGGAGTTGTGGCTAAACTTCCTGATGTGGTCTGCTTCTCCTTACTCTATTTGTCATACCTCAAGTCAAGTAGATTCACAAAGTACTCTACCCATACCTTACATTTTGAGCTTGTGGCTGCAGCAGTGGGTTCTGCCAAGTATAAAAAAATGTATCTAGATATATAAGTTGCAACTTGTAAGGCTTTGGCTGTAGTCTCTTACTTTTCATTTCCCATCTATACTATGGAAACAATGCTTTGATGACCATATAGATTCTTGCGGATCCCAATGATACCTGCATTCATAAGGTGTAGAACTAGGCTCTACATGGCTGCTAGAGCTAGAAATTGTTGCAAAAGTTGAGAAGCTATTGGAAGTGGTTGGGAGAACAAGTAGGTTACATGGCTTTCACTGAATGATTTAATTAATGTACAAGTGGTATAAATACTTTTACATGGTCTTGGCCCAAAAGCACATGCACAAAGTGTGGTGCTGTTTGGACAACTTTGAGAAATTTTTGTTCCAGGTACCTGCTATTGTGATCAGGATTTTCCAAGTAAGTCCCAATATGGAATTTGACCAGAATTCTCTAAGATTTGAAGGCAATGACGTAAGTTACTAAGTTGAGTGAGTGCTTATTGATAATGATCATATCTACAACACTCCCATGCAACTAAATATCCTTAACAATTAGCACTAATTATAATTGAAGATTTTCAAGTTTGTCTCTAGCCAATGCTTTGGTAAGTATATCTGCATTCATCTCATATATAAGACAGTAGTCTTAGCTAGCCAAGTGACTCACTATTGCTTTGCAAATAAAGCCATATATGTCATGTAAGTGCCTAGTTCCTGCTGTAAAAGATTTGCCATTCCACCTAAATACTCACCTAACTTGGTCACTAAGATCATTACCTTTGAATCCTAGAGAATACTCATCAAATTACTTGTTGGGATTTACTTAGAATATTTTCACCTAATTATCAGGTACTCAGAACATGAAAATTCTCAAAGTTGTCCAAACAGCCCCAAACTTTGCACACATGCTCTTGGGACCCTCCTAAATCTATTCTACATGATTGTTATGCCAAGATCATGTAAAAGTATAAACTCTACTTTTACATTCAGTAAATCATTAAGTGAGAACCACATAGTCCACTGGTCCTCTCAATCACTTACAATATCTCCAAGACTCTTACAACAGCTCCAGATTGACAAGTTTGATTTCTACTTGATTGCATATATTCTTCATTATCCTGAAATAATGTGTTAATGGCTTCTTAACATAATTTATGTCTCTAAAAGGCTTTCTTAGCCATATTGCTTCTTTTGCAGCCTTACAGACCGCCATATACTCTTCCTGTGTGATACAAAGTGCTACAGCTGGTTGCTATCCCAAATTCCATGAAATTGCTTCTTTACAATGAAGAAAGGGAGTAACCTATATGGATCATCTGTCTTTGAAATTTTTCACAAATCAGCATCTGAGTATCCAAAAAGATTCTGTTCTAGTCTCTAATAGGTGTACCTTAAGTAGTATTGGCAGCTCTCTCTATGGATTCAAAAACTCATTCAACTGCCACAATACATTCAGGTTTATAGCAATGATTACCTTAGTGGACAACTTCCATTGAATATGAGATATCTGGATGTGCACCTAGCATACTACATATCAAGCTGCCAGCTATAGATTAATATAGGAAATCCAGACTCTCTGATGGTGCCAAGCTCACTTGATTTGGTCAGGCTTTGACCAAGCTAACATTTATCTCTATTGGCATAGCTGCATGTTTATAGCCTTACATCTGGTACTTTGTGAGTATATATTGAGTATATTCCAACTGGCTTAAGGTGATGATCTGGGTACCTCTATCTATGGAGAACTGTATGCCAGGTAGTACCTCAACTCTCTTTTAGAGATTTTGACATATTAGAAAGGCTGGATCTGGTATCTTACATTGCTTTTAGCAAGCTCAAAACTGACAGTTCTTAATATCTCAGGTACTAGCTATTGAGCCAACAAGCAGACTGCTATTGCAGAAGGAGACTAGGACAACTAGTATCATATCAAACTTGGTAATTAGCTAACCACTAATTCCGTCAAAAACTGCAATGAAAATTTGAACACAAAACACCATCTGCATACCAGCAAAATACAATTAAAATACCAGCACAATACAAGATGAGAATCAGATGAGTTCTAAGTTTGAGATTTTTCACCAGCAATATGACCACAATACTACTGGATCCTGGCTCAATATTATTCAATGGTGTGCATGCACCAATAGACTCCTAATAATGACAAAAACTCCTCAAAGATGGACCAACTCTGTACAAAGCTGCCAGCAGCAATAATTTTAGTATTGGATGACTGTTTCCCTGTAATATGTTTACCATTTCTTGTCAATGATGTGGCTGAGAATGAGTCCCAAGAAAAGATATTCCACATGTCTTATCTCAAATAGAAGTTTTATTTATGATTACATATTTACTGTTCAATGAGTCATGAAGAAACCTCAGACTTCTGGTCTGACTGTGTCTGCAGATAAATGGAAGTTTGTCTACTACAAAGCAACTATACTAGATGAACCTGTTAATCAGAAATGGATATTAATGGATCCAGCAAAACCTTCATTGGTATTGATTTGAATCACACCAAGGAAAATCTGTCAAGTCATACAATGGTAAAAGCTTATTGGGCTGTTCATCATCTGGATCAAAAAGTTTGCTCAAATTTCTCAGCCACTGACTTGGCTGGTACAGAAGAAATGGAAATTGAATGGCATGAAAAACAAGCAAATGCTATGTTGGCATTGCTTAGGTAATTATCCAAGTTACCTGTCTCAGCAGCTAGAGGTCTTAGTGTGACTGAATCATAGCCAACCATTATCTCAGTTGACAGCTCTGAAATTGGTCTTAGTGGGTTTATGAGTTAATTTTTGACAGTTCATCATTAGTAATCAAGTCTCAGTATACTATTCAAAGAAAGTGGGCTTAACAATTCATTTTGGAAGAAAGAAGTGTTGGGAGTACTTTTGTGCTCAAAAGCTAAAGACATATATATTAGGAGTACACTTCACACTAGAGATGAATGCCTTGCCATTACTAGGCATGTTGAAAAGTTGGGCATTTGTTAGATCTTATTTTGGTAAAGTAAATATTACCCTATGAATAGTTACTGTAATGATCCCATCAAAAGGCCGTCACAAAGCTCAAGTCCCATGACTAAGAGGGACTGATCCCATCAGGACACCATCTAGAGACTGTTGAAAAATAATTGCACCCTAGATATCACCAAAAACTAAGTCAAAATTTTTCATCACAATAATGTATAAGTGGCTTTTCATTGGTTCCCTGCCAGTTTGCTCACTTTCTAATCCTGGACACTCTATCACCTCCTACATTTGTGTGCATTGATTGGCTATTGACTTGTTTTCACACTCCTTAGTTCCTGACTCAACTGTTTCTTTTACATTTCATGCATACAAATTTATTTATTTCCTTCAAAACTTCAATTGTGCCACAATTGCCAATTGTATTGACCTATACAAGTCTCTATACCCTACACCAACATTAAGCCCAACCCCACACTAAACAAGTACTTCCATTAATATCCACCACTCAATAAATATTTCTGCTGCAATGCCCCGGTTTCATGACTTTAGTAGGAAGCCAACAGCTTTATGTCAATGTCCATTCACTGATTCCCACATGTCCTGGTCTTCAGCCAGCACTGCAAGGTCTAGCACCTCATCTGCCAGTCTTTGCAATAAATCCTTGCAATATTTAAGTGCATTCTCTTGAGCACTGCTCTTGAAGAAGTGCTTCAACCTCTTGGTGTGACTGTCTTAAGTTCACATGAGTATTGACCAAAAAGGGATATAATAGTGCTATGTTGTTGAAGGCCAAGCTGTTTGCCCCATGGGCAAGACTACTTTGACTCAATGCCATAAGAGAAGAGAAAAAAGACCATGTGGCTATTGTAGCAAGCTGCTCAGCCATGAAGCACACAGATACCTAGGAAGTATTACTAGGATCATGGCCAGTGTTTTGCCACACAAGTCATATATGACCATTCATTGGTCATTACTGTACCAATATTATCTTGCCAGCCAGTTGATACTTCTGTATTGGCACCTGGCCATCTTTGTCACCTTGTGCAAACCAAGTCAGGTGAGTTTTTGATGCCTTTAGGCTCACCTCAGACTTCTGAATATGGCATGCAGAGTGATAGCTCTGACAAAGAAGGTTCACCAATGGATTGTGAGCCAATCTCTCCTGACAGCAGTACCATGCTTGAGCCCAGTCATATTCCAATATGCTATGAGACAACACCTGTTGAAACAAATGCCAAGGATACTTTGTGGAGCCAAGTGAGCCCAGTAATCCATCTACTGGTGAATGATGTAATGTTGTGGCTGGAGAAGTGGCGCGTTTCCACTAATATCAGTAATGGGGCTTTGAGGATTTATTGCTACTTCTTGCCAAAATTATACCAGGATGAAGCTTACCATGTACATGGTACAAGTGGACAACTGTCATATGGCTGGCAACATATGATCCAGAGACTGTCCTGATTCCAGCATGCATTAACAGTTGCATGGCTTTCACATCCAAAAATGCTACCATTACAACATGTCCAAATTGTCAGGAATCCACCACCATTGAGGGAAAATATTGTTCACACTCTGGATATATTCTGGTCATACCCCATCTGATGATGCTGTTGCAGTACAATAGATATTGCAAAGCTATGCAGCACCACACTGAGTATAAATCAATGAGCAAACATATCCAATATAATTGATGGCAAATGTTACAAACAGGTAAGAAGTAAGGGCTGCTTTGAAGGTATGTATGACCTGCCTTTGCTTTAGCACTTGATGGATTCTCATTAAACAGGTACTCTACCAGCAAATCCTGCTGGCCACTGATTGTTATCAATCTGAATCTGCTGCCCATCCTATGGTATCAGAGCAATAATCTGATGGTAGTCTCACTAGTATCTGGACCTAAATTACTGTCCAACCTGGATAGCTACATGTATCCATTGCTGGATGAATTTTGTATGCTTTCCAGCAGGATAACAGTTAATGGCCAGCAGGTAAAAGCACATATTATTATCTGCATTGGAGATACCCAAGCCAGTGGCAAGAGAGCAAATTTTTCTGGGCACAATGGACAGTATTGCTGTGAATTATGTGAGATCCAGGGGATTTACTCCATAACTCACACACATTATTATTACCCAAACACCAGCACTACAAACATCATCTTTCCACAGAGAGAACATACAGGAGTCAGCATGCAACTGCAGTAAAGTTGACAAGGTATAAGCCATTAGCCAGAATATGGAATTAATTGAAAGTTGGAGATACTCAACATAGAGGGTATCTATTGGAGCAAAAGCTTTCCACTTGGAGCAATAGATTTGCTTTTCAACAATATCTCAATACTAATGACCAAGTTGTACACGGGGCATTTCAAGCTAAATGAGCCCTTTGAGATACCAGAGTAATTGGAAAGAATAAGCAAGATATTACAGAGTATCTGCTACCCTAAGTACTTCTCATGGACTCCAATTAGTATTCATATGCATATGTGGCAATACCAATGCAAAGACTGGATGAACTGGATATGTATTTATTTAAATGGTGTTCTGAAGCCATTCCTACCAAGAGTACATTGGAAGCATTGGGAGTCATATGTGGACATTGTAGGAATATTTATCCAGAAGTGTTTCACCAATGCCAACTTGACACATCTACAGCTGTTGTACAAAGAGTTTGTGATGGGATTTGAGCAGCTATACTACAAACATAAAGCTGAATCTGTAGACTGCTGCTACTATTGTATCTATTCTCTACTCCATCTTGCACAGTGTGTAGAGAATATTGCGCCTTGCTTCACCTTTTGGGAGCTTCCTATGGAGTGGATATTTAGGGAGATAGAAAGACAAGTCAAGTTGCAAGTACTACCATATCCCAATCTCATCAAGAATATTACCTGCTAGTCTGTCATGAATATAATGAGTTGGTGCATGAAGGACAGCCATGGAAACACCTATGCCTATGGCATTTAGAAGCTAAGCAGCCCCAAAGCATGGGCAATCAGTTAAGTAATGCAAAGTTGGGTTGGGTGCAACATGCAACTATTTCTTATTAAGAAGAATCTACCAAAGTATACCAATTTCTCTTGGTCACAAGCCAACTTCTACACCATTCTATATGGAATTCACACAAACAAAAGCCAGAGCACACCTATAAGGGGGACTAGAATGCAGCAGGGAGAAGGAATATACTGGCTAAATACCAAGAAGTTCTTTGCAGATGTTCAGGAGGTATTCATGGCAGAAGTGGCAACAATCAAGTATATGTTTGTAAGATGGATATGTTACCAGCAGCATAAGGTAAATGGCAACTTTGCAAGTATAACACTTGAAAGCCATAAAGTTGCAGTGATAGAAGTATGTCAATTGCGGCAGGTGTGTATGTTGGTAGAGGTCAGTAAGCAGGAGGCTATAGTTTTTTTGATTCAAACTATAAGTGGAATACCCAAGGTAGTAGTGGGTAAGCAAATAAAGAGGGATGATTCTGCAGTGGAATATATGAATTGCACAACGGGAGGTAGAAAAAGGAAATACCCTTTGGTAAATTAGTACAGTAGCAATACACAGAACCAGCTGTAGGCTGTCTTATAGACAATATAATGCCATAAGAGTCTTACTGTGAAGCCATCAAAATACTTTCAAGTTTCCATGTCCTGGCCGGTTGTATCCACTTAACATAGTTGTTGAGCGCTAAAAGACCACAACAATACCATGCGATTATTGTCACAGCACCAATCAAATCTTGTAAAGCTTTATTGCTTTATTTGGTAGTAAAATTAGCAAAACACCGTTATGATCCCATCATAAGATCATTAAGAAGGTCACTAATTCCAGGCTGCTGGTATAAGGATGGTCTCTAAACAGGATCCTGATGGTTGATCTGAATTGGATCCTCCTGCTGGACCAAATTATTTTTCATAGCAATTGTGCATCCAGATCTTTTACTTTATGCTACAATACTTACCAGGTGCTAGCCACAAAGGTCCAGACACATTAGCCAGAAAGCAACTAAATATACCTTAGTCAACTGATGATGATGATATCAATGCCTTTTTGAAAACACCAGCCATGGATTCTCACTCAGGCTTACAATCCAAAGCAATAGTTAGCTTATCAAGGAATTTCCAATACTACTAAAAGTTCCTGCCAGTATTTACACAAATCAGTATACAAGTATTGAAAAGAAGGCTCTGAAGCTTATAGAGCATGATGGCACACTTTGCAGGAAAATCAAATATACAGTAAGGATACCATGGCTGAGAATCAGTGGCTTCCACATCAGTGTGTCAGATGCAGGGCTGAAACTCCAAACAACTAGTAAAGATATGTCAGGTATCTGTCTGGGTGCTGATATTGGACAAGCATGCAGAAACAGATGCAGCAGTGCAGCACTTATCAGGGAGATAATGTAGTTCAATACAAGAAACACTCAGCCAAAGTAGTAGTCAAAGCCCAGGCTGTGATAAAGGTAAAGGTAAATGAAAATATTTAAGAAGTTGGAAAGCAAAACTGCTGGGCTCACCAATTGAAGCCGTTAGCCAAGAACAGGCTGAATCCCAAGGCAACAATGTCAAGAAATCATGGGACAATCATAATGCCCACAGTGTAATTTTGCAACATTGATAGGCACACCAGAAGATTGCAATACTTCTTTAAGTATATTGCATATGAAAACTTACCTGAATATTGCAAGGTTATATTAAATAGACTGGATGATGTAGTGCTGGACCTTGCAGTTACAGCCAAAGACCACAACATATGGGAACCAGTGAGTGAGCAATGGCAGAAAGCTATAGGGCACCTGCCAAAGTAATGGGCAAAGGGCATAAAAGCTGAAACACTTATTGAATAGTGAATTTTAATGGAGTTACCCTATGAAAGATAATTTGGTCCCACAGGTGGATCTGATTCATATTAGCCATCAGGATCTTGTTTGGAGACCATCATAATACCAACAGCTTGTAATTAGTGACCCTCTTGACAATCATATAATGGGATCATGACAACATTTGGCTGATTTTACTGCCAGTTTTATAAATTGACAGGGTTTGATTGGTGCTGTAAAAATAGTTGCATGGCATTGTTGTGGTCTTAATGCGCTCTACAACTATTTTAAATATATCTAACCAACCAGGACATCATATTGCCTAATATGTCAAAAAACTTAACAGTATTTTGACAGCCTCACAGCAGGTCTCTGATGGCATTATTGTAGCAGTATGGTAGCCTACAGCTAGTTCTGTATAATGCTACCATACCAATTTACCAAAGGGTATTTCCTTTTTCTACCTCCCCTTGTGCAACTCATATATTCTACTGTAGAATCACCCCTCTCTATTTGCTTACCCACCACTACCTTGGGTGTTCCACATATAGCTTGAATAAAATAACAATGGCATCCTGCTTACTAACCTCTACAAATGCACTCACCTGCTGCAATTGACATACTACTATCACCTCAACTTTAGGGCTTTTTAGTGAAATACTTGCAAAGTTGCCATTTACCTTGCAATGTTGGTAGCATAAACATCTCACAAACATACATTTAGTTGTTGCCACTTCTGCAATGAGTACCTTCTGCACATCTGCAAAGAGCTTCTGGGTATTTAGCCAATAGACTTGTTCTGTTGGATAGTGCCACATTGAGCCATGAGTGCCAAATGATGCCATAGTGTGCCAGAGAGGCCAATTGAGCCTCTACCTGGCCACAGAGTGTGAAACATAGCTCCGCATCTTCATGCAAAGCAGCCCCTGTGTTTCACCCATTGTGCTGGAGAAAATCCATTTTTTGACCTTTTTTTTTGGATCTATGTTGTGCAGGATGTATTAGAGCACAAGCAGATTGAAGATATGCATCTGGTACTCAATACCCATGGCACTCTGAATCTAGCTCCTGTAGCTTGTATCATGTCACAAAAATGAATGGCACTATCTTGGTCCACTGGTACTATCTGGCACTATATTTAAATATTAGCCCTAAAGTAAGATCTATACAAAGCACTTATAGTGCCAGATAGTACCAGTGGACCAAGATAGTGCCATTCATTTTTGTGACATGATACAAGCTACAGGAGCTAGATTCAGAGTGCCATTGGTATTGAGTACCAGATGCATATCTTCAGTTCTCCTGTGCTCTTACACATCCTGAGCTACATTGATCCAAAAAAAAAGGTCAAAAAATGGATTTCTCCTGTGCAATGGGTGAAACACAGGGGCTGCTTTACATGAAGATGCAGAGCTATGTTTCACACTCTGTGGCCAAGTATAGGCTCACTTGACCTCTCTGGCACACTATGGCATCATTTGGCACTCATGGCTCAATGTGGCACTATCCAACGGAACAAGTCTAATATATACCTTCTCCTAGCTGGATTCTAGTCCCCCTTATAAGTGCACTCTGGCTCTTGTTTGTGTGAATCCATACTAAATGGTGTAGAAGTTGGCTTGTGAGCAAGAGAAATTGGCATACCTTAGTAGAGATTTCCTAATAAAAGTTAGTTGCTTGTTGCACCCAACCCAACTTTGCATTACTTGACTGATTACCAATGGGTTGGGGCTGCTTAGCTTCTTAATGCCATAGGCATAGGTCTCTCCATGAGCACATCTCTCCTCAGTATTTTCCATGTTTGTTTGTAGTATAGACACTCAAATCCTCTCATTAACTTCTTGCACAACTGCTTTAGATGCATCAAGTTGGCATTAGTGAGCTGCTTCTGGATAAATTTTCCTACAATGTCCTCATATGAATGCCAATGCTTCCAGTGTATGCATGGTACAAATGGCTTTGGAATGCTACTTAAATAAACAAATATCCACTTCATTGAGACCTTACACTTGTGTTGTAGTATATACACATGAATGTTGATTAGAGTCCATGAGAAGTACTTAGTGTAGCAGATACTCTGTAATATCTTGCCAATTCTTTTAAATTTCTCTGGTACCTCAAATAGCTCATTTAGCTTGAAATGTACCATGAACAACTTGGTCATCAGTATAGGGATATTGCTGAAAAGCAAATGCATTGCTTCCAGTGGGAAGCTTTTGCTCAAACAGATACCCTCTATGTTAAGTATCTCCAATTTTCAATTGATTCCATATTCTGGCAAATGGCTTATACCTTGCCAACTTTGCTGCAATTGTATGCTGACTTCTGTATGTTCTCCCAGTGGAAAGTTGATATTCATAGTGCTGGTATTTGGGTAACTATAATGTGGGTGAATTATGGAGTAAATCCCCTGGATCTCAGACATATGATGGCAATATTGTCCATTGTGCCCAGAAAAACCTACTATCTTGCTGATGGCTTGGGTATCTCCAATGCAGATAATAATATGTGCTTTTACATGATGGCTATTTACTGTTATTCCACTGGAAAGCATGAAAAACTCATCCAGCAATGGTTTCAGGTTGCTTTTGAGGTTGGACAGTGATTTAGGCCTAGATACCAATGAGACTACCATCAGATTATTGCTCTGATACCATAAGATGGGTGGACATTTGTATTGATGAGAATCAGTGTCCTGCAGGATTTGCTTCTAGAGTGCCTGCTTAATGAGAATCCATCAAGCGCTAAATCCAAGGCATGGTCAGACAAACCTTCAAGGTAGCCCTTGCTTCTTAGCTGTTTGTAATGTTTGCCATCAAGTATATTGGATATGTTTGTGCTTGATTGATAATGAGTGTGGTACTGTATAGCCTTGCAATATTTGTTGGACTGCATTAGCTTCCTTAGACAGGGTATCACTGGAATATATTTGCAGTGTGAGCAATGTTTTCCATCAATGGTCATAGATTCCTCACAATATAGACATGTTGCAAAGATACCATTTTTTGATGTGAATGCCATGCAGCTTTTAATGCATGCTGGAATCAAGGCAGTCTCTGGCTCATATGTTGCCATCCACATAACAGTTGTCCACTTATACCATGTGCATGGTAAGTTGCATCCTGGTATGATTTTAGCAAGAAGTAGTGATAAATCCTCAATGCCCCCATTACTGATATTACTGGAAACTCACTACTTCTCTAGCCACAACATTATATCATTCACCAGTAGATGGACTACTGGGCTCACTTGGCTCCACAAAGTATCCTTGGCATTTGTTTCAACAGGTGTTATCTCATTGCTTAATGGGATTTGACTGGGCTCATGGATGGTACTGTTGTTAAGGGAGATAGACTCACAATCCAGTAGTGAACCTTCTTTGTGAGAGCTATTACTCTGCATGCCATATTATGAAGGCTGTGAGCATAAAGTTGTCACAAACACACCCAACTCAGTTTGCACAAGGTGACAAAGACAGCCAGGTGTCAATATAGATGTATCAACTAGCCAGCAAGATAATGTTGGTACAGTAGTAACCATGAATGGTCAATATTGTTGTAAGAGTCTTGGAGATATTGGAAGTGATTAGGAGAACAAGTAGATTATGTGGTTTTCACTTAATGATTTATTGAATGTAAAAGTGGTATTTATACTTTTACCTGGTCTTGGCATTACAAACACGTAGAATAGGTTAAGGAAGGTCCCAAGAACATGTGTGCAAAGTTTGGGGCTGTTTGGACAACTTTGAGAATTTTCATGTTCTGGGTACCTGGTATTTTGGTGAAAATATTTTAAGTAAATCCCGACAAGGAATTTGGTCAGTATTTTCTAGGATTTGAAGGTAATGATCTAAGTGACTAAGTTAGGTGAATATTTAGGTGGAAATACAAATTTTTACAACACTCCCACTCAGCTAAATGTTCATACTGACTAGTCCTAATTTTGACCTAAGATATTCAAACTTGTCTCTAGCTAATGGTTTGGTAAATATGTCTGCAATCATTTCATCTGTAGGACAGAAAACTAAGCTAACTAAGTTACTCTCTATAGCTTCACGTATGAAATGATGTCTAATATCTATGTGCTTGGTTCTAGCATGAAAAGTTGGATCTCTACCTAATTGTATACATCCTTGATTATCTTGAAATAAAGTAATAGGCGTTTTTTGACATAGGCCTAAATCTGTTAAGAGCTTTCTTAACCACATTGCTTCTTTTGTAGCTTCACAGGCTGCCATATACTCTGCCTCTGTAGTAGAAAGTGCTACGGTTGGTTGCTTTCTTGAATTCCATGAAATTGCTCCTTCACAGTAAAGAAAGGTGTATCCTGTGGTGGATCTTCTGTCTTCTAGATTTCGTCCCCAATCAGCATCAGAGTATCCCACAAGATCCTGTTCTGAATCCTTATAAGTGTATCTTAAGCAGATATCAGCAGTTCCTTTTAGGTATCTAAAAATCCGCTTAACTGCTGCAATATGATCAGATCCATAATTCTGATTATGTTGGCTGACAACTCCCACTGAATATGAGATATCTGGATGTGTTCCAAGCATGATATACATCAGACTGCTGACCATAGATTGATAAGGAAAGTCAGGGCTTTCAGATGGCACCAAGCTCTCTTGATTTGGTTGAGTTTTGACCAAGTTAAGGTTTGTCTCCATTGGGGTAGCTGCCGGTTTACAGTCTTCCATTTTGTACTTCTTTAGTATATCTTGAATATACTTGGATTGGCTTAGGGTAATAGTCTGGGTACTTCTGTCTATGGAGAACTTAATCCCTAAGTAGTAACTGAGTTCTCCTAGATCGGACATCTTGAACTCCTTAGATAGGCTGGATTTAGTCTCTTCCAATGTTTCTAGGTTATTGGTGGCTATAATAAGATCATCTACATATAGAGCTAATAGAACTGGATTTGCTCTATCTGGCTTATAGTATATACTATAGTCAGCATTACTCCTTTTGAAACTCAAAGATTCCAAATAAGAATCTATCTTGCAATTCCAGGCTCTTGGTGATTGTTTGAGACCATATAGAGACTTTTTAAGCTTGCAGACCAAATGGGGGTTATCTTGGTCAACAAACCCATCAGGGTGGTCCATATACAAGTCCTCATCAAGTTCTCCATTCAAAAATGCAGTTTTTACATCCATTTGATGAATAAAAAACTTATATTTGGCTGCAATAGCCAATATAAATCTTATGGAATTAAACTTGGCTACCAGTGCAAAGGTCTCAGTATAGTCAAGTCCTTTTGTTTGAGAATATCCTTTGGCTACAAGTCTTGCTTTGTATCTTTCAATTGTACCATCAGCCTTGTACTTTGTCTTGAAGACCCATCTGCATCCAATTGATTTTTGGTTGATTGGTAATTTGACTAAGTCCCAAGTTTGATTTTCCATTAGGGCCTGATATTCCTCAGTCATTGCAAATCTCCAAAACTTTGTCTGAGGGCTATTTAGGGCCTCTTTTACAGTCTGGGGTTCATCAATATGGACTGAATAGGCATAGGCTAAGTTTGTACCCTCATTAATATAGTAATTTGGGCTATTTCTTGTCCGATTTGATCTCCGGGCATTTGATACTGGAATGATCACTACTGGGATATTCCTGGGCACTGATTCTGGCTGAACCACGGTTGTAGAGTCCTCTGGAGTGAAAAAATTTTCATTGTTTTGCTCTGATTCAATCCTGACAATTGGTGGACTTGAGATCAAATTTTTGTCATCATCTGATGTCATTTTTTGTGAAAATTTTGAATTTTCATCAAACAACACATCCCTGGACTTGATCAGCTTCTTTGCTTTGGTATTGTAGAGTCTGTATGCCTTACTCTCATTGCAGTAGCCCAAAAATATGCATTTTACACTTTTTGGCTCAAATTTTGACTGATTTCCGGCCAGTTTTTTGGCATATGCTGTACACCCAAATATTCTTAGATGTTCTGCACTTGGTCTGTATCCATACCATGCTTCAAATGGAGTAGAATCACGAAGTACTCTGTTATAACTCCTATTTTTAAGATATACAGCAGTGGCAACTGATTCCACCCAAAAATCATAGGATAATTTTTGATCATGGATCATAGATCTTGCCATATCAATTATTGATCTGTTAGCTTGTTCTGCTACTCCACTTTGCTGTGGGGAGTATGGTACAGTAGTCTCTTGCTTTATCCCATGAATTTTGCAGAAGTGGATGAAGAGTTTGGAGGTATATTCTCCACCATTTTCAGAGCGTTTTTCTTGATTTTTTCACCAGTTTCTCTCTCCACCATGGCTTTAAACTCCCTGAACTTAGACAGAGCTTCTTCCTTTCTCTCCATGAAGTAGACCCATGTGTATCTTGTATAATCATCAATAAAAGTGAATAAATACTTCATCCCGCCTAAGGATAAATTTTGCATAGGTCCACACAGATCTGAGTGAATTAGATCTAATTTTTTCTTAGTTTTGATTAACCCAGAGCTCTTGAACGGTTGTCTGGCTTGTTTCCCATATATGCAGGCTTCACAGTGCTCCAAATTAGCTGGGGGATCAATTTTTACTCCAGAAATTAGCTGATCTTTGATCATTTTGCACAAATAAACAAAATTGATGTGCCCAAATCTCCTGTGCCAAAGCATTGGTGTTTCTTCATTTAAGTTACTTATATTGGCTTCCAGATATGATGGAATATAAGTCAACTTGTATAGATTCTGATCTCTGATGCCCGAAGCAATATGAGCACCATTTTGATCAGTGATCCTGCATCCAGAATTGTCAAAACTGAAACTGAGTCCTTCTGCTGTGGCCTTGCTTACAGAGAGTAGGTTCTTGGCTATTTCTGGTACATAGAGTACTTCTTTAAAGGTCAGTGTATGGCTTCCTTCACTGCTTCTAAGGTTTACTTGGATAGTTCCTTCTCCCACTGCATCAAGTGTTCTATCATCACCCATGAAAACCTTCTTAATTGGAATTTCTTGATATTGGGTAAAAAGTTCTTTTTGGTGTGTAAAGTGTTGCAAAGCTCCAGAGTCAATATACCACGTCTGAGAATCCTTGTTTGTGGTCATATTTAGTGCAGATACAAATAGTCTATCTTCAGTTGTTGCAGCATTTCCATATTCAGGCTTTTTTTGCTGATAATCTCTCTTTCTGAAACACCGGTCTGATGTATGTCCTTTCCTTTTGCAGTAGTTGCAAAATAGGTTGCTGTTGCCTTTGTAGGGTCTTGGGTACCTCCTTTGTTGGTTATCATTGCTTATTAAAGCATTTTCTTCTTCCTTCTTATTAGCGCTTGATTTTCTTAATTCTTCATCCAGGAGCCTTCCATATACGTAATTTAAGGTCAAATCTTCAGTTCTGGACTCTAGGGCTGATACAAGGCCCTGAAACTCGTCTGTCAGGCTATTCAGGATGGTAACTATCACATCCTCATCAGTAGTTGGTACGCCCACAGATTCCATCTCATCTACCAGCAGGGTAATTCTGTTAATTAGATTTTTCATTTCTTCTCCTGGCAGCATCTTTGTAGTAAAGAATTTTCTTCTCAGATACATTTTCTTGGCAGCTGAACATGACTGGTAGGTGTCTTCTAATGCCTTCCAGGCATTCTTTGCCGTTTTTGCTCTTGAGCATTGAATTAGCAATTTGTCCTTGACATTAAGGCAAATGCAGTTAAAGGCACTTTGTTCTTTCTTCTGGTACTTTAAGGTTTCCTCTCCCACGTTTTTAGGAGGGCATTCTTCTCCCATGACAACATCCCAAAGGCCTCTTTCTTGTAGCAGCATCTTCATCTTCACCTTCCACACTTGGTAGTTAGAGCCATCCAACTTTTCAGCAGAGGGAAAAATTCCAGTAATAGCAGTAGTAGACATTGCAGAGAGTGACAGCTTGGGGCTCATAACCTGTTGTAAGAGTCTTGGAGATATTGGAAGTGATTAGGAGAACAAGTAGATTATGTGGTTTTCACTTAATGATTTATTGAATGTAAAAGTGGTATTTATACTTTTACCTGGTCTTGGCATTACAAACACGTAGAATAGGTTAAGGAAGGTCCCAAGAACATGTGTGCAAAGTTTGGGGCTGTTTGGACAACTTTGAGAATTTTCATGTTCTGGGTACCTGGTATTTTGGTGAAAATATTTTAAGTAAATCCCGACAAGGAATTTGGTCAGTATTTTCTAGGATTTGAAGGTAATGATCTAAGTGACTAAGTTAGGTGAATATTTAGGTGGAAATACAAATTTTTACAACAAATATGACTTGGGTGGAAAAAACTAGCCATGATCCTTGTAATATTTCCTATGCTGTCTGCATACTTCAGGGCTGAGAGGGCTTGCTACAATAGCTACATGGTCTTTTTTCTTTTCTCTTACGGTGCTGAGTCAAA
>MCFE01000669.1:0-47809 GCA_002104905.1 Basidiobolus meristosporus CBS 931.73
TATGTAAGAATATATATAACAACAGAAGTATTGAAGTCAAGAATGAGCTGGGAGTGCGCGGATTTGTTGAGGAAGCCATGCAGGAATGATTTTGTTTGAAATTTGCTCAGTATGGGCCAGATGCGTCTGTTTGTGCCTGAACATTGAACACCAAAGAGATTTTGAATGAGCTTTTGCCTCAAATGACTAATGTACCATGTAGTATATTAGTAAACCTAAGTGGCTTCTGAGAGCAATATACACAGCACTCATACAGGCAAGAGTTTCAAAATATCAGACAGAGGGTAAGTTAATACCTTGAAGAATCAGTAGGGGAGCCTCAAGAGGAAGAATACAGCCCACAAGCAACAGCATCCAGATTGTGCCAGCACGCCTTGCTGGATTCCTTAACATCCTTTACTTTACTGCGCTGGCACATAACAGTCTAAACTATGCCAATACCTTTCACAAGAGCACCCTGCATTGAGTCAATGCACATTGTGTCAATGCAAAAACTGCAGAGCAAACCACCAGAACATGCCAAACTGCACATTTAGACATAAGTCCATGGGAGCGGGCCAAGTAGCATCAGCAAGCTGTATCACATCAAACTCAGCCAAGGGCCATGCCAATGCATCTAGTCACGCCTGCACATACCTTTACTCCTGACCATAAGCAAGTTACTTCTGGTGAACTGAATGATGGTGACCCACATGAAGTGCTTCCACCACCAAAGTCTTTGGCAAGTAAAAGAACGCATCAGCGCATAACAATGCAGGCCAGTTCAGTTGCAATTAAGCATGGCTAAGCTGCAGCATTGCACTCAACAGCTAGGAGGCAAAATACCCACTACAAATACACAAATAGTTAAGATGATAGCCAACAAGGAAGTAACTTAGGTGTGCAAAGTGAATCTCTACCAGATGCTTCAGTAGTAATCCCTGTGAGAAAAAAACCTAGGAGAAATTGATGCAATTGCACTAAATTGCTATTGTTTGTGATGATCCAAATACTGCATTTTTTTTGATTCAAATCAAGCCATTGCAAATCAGTATTCACAAAGTTTTTGATATACATAATATCAAGATTGTCTAACATTCGAGTCAGAACCCCTATAAATAAATACCCTGCATATAAACACATCATCTGTAATACCAGTGCAGCCACTTGGTCTGTTTTGCACCTACTCAATCAGACACATACCAGCTATGAAACCGTGTCAGATCACTAACATCAGGCATTTACTTGCACATTGAGCAAAATGTATATTTGTTGGCAAATCTGGTAGCTTGTTTATTGGTCCAGGAGTCAATTGGGGGCTGACAGGTTCAGGATACTTTTGGACCAATTAACTACTGAGATACAATCCAGTTAGAGTGATAGTAACTAAAATGGTAAGTATCAGTGTAGTTGATAGTGAAATATGCATTTATTGCAATTTGCATTAAAAAACATATCCAAATACTGAATTTACCTACCATAATAGCACCATCCAATTATGCACATGATGCAAACATTACAAGTTTGCATAATCATCTGTGCCAACCTCATTGTGTCAGATTCTACCATAGTGTGCAAGATGGTCCCACATAGTGCAAAATGTTCCAGGAGTGATCCTGCCTGCTGGAAGATAAAATATTGTGCTTGATTGTTGTTGATGGCTGCAGATTGTGCTGCATGCCTGGACACAGTACAATGGAACAAGTCTAAGCCCCATTTGGTCTGCAAGCTCAACATATCTTTATATGGACTCAAGCAATCACCAAGAGCCTGGAGTTGAAAGATAGATTTTTATTTTAAATTGTTGAGATTTGAAGTTCTAACTCTGACTGAAGTATATAATATCAGCCAGATAGTGCAAGTCCAGCTCAATTAGATCTGTATGTGGATGATGTATCATAGCGACTGTAGTGGGGTCACAGTGACACCCACTGACAGATGTGCTCATTCCCATATTTCTACTTGCCAATTTTTCTATTACCCTTATATTAGTTTTATCCCACTTTTCTTACTTGGTTGGTACTATTCCATAAGCTAGCTGACTATCACACCTGTTACCTGTTACATAAGTTATCCCTCACTTTATGTAAGATTGCTTGTTGTAAGTGCTTTGAAATTAGGCAGGTACCTGCACCAATACCAGTAACATATTACTAAATTGTGTCACCATTCCAACAACTTTCATACCATATTTGGTATCCCTGTGTTACACAGGTTGCAGAATACTGATTTTTGATTGGTTGGGAGCGCTGTGCCTCCTAGACCTTTTGGTACCTACTTAGAACATTCTTAGCTCATTCTGATGCCATTAAGATTTCTGGTTGGCTACTGGAACCTTCTAGAGCACCATGATTAGTAATCACTTTGCCATTATGAAAAATATATAAGGGAGGCAATCCCTCATCAGTAAATCATCTTCCCTTTTATGAATATACTAACTTGTTGATTAATGTGTTCACTGCTGCCAGCTGCTACCTGAACTTCCAACCGCAGACCTCAGGACACTCCCAGGAAACCATGCTGACAGCCAACAGACCTTAGAGGCACTACTTGTGAGGAATACTCAGAGTAACTTTCTTTTATTATATTTGAATCTTTCTCAAGTTTGTTCTTGTGCAGGCAAAGATGCTTCTCTGTCTTTGTAACTATTGACCACAGCTATATTCTTATCAAGTCCATGCTGGTCAAGTTTAAAATTGTTTGGACTTTGGAAGCTTTAGTACATTGCCATCTCAAAGGATGCTGAGCCCAGCACATATGTTTGTTAGGGCACCAACTAAGCTGGGGATTGTAGCTCCATACTTTTCCCTTGACAAGCTTTTGGCTTTATTCCCCATCACATTAAATTAGAGACAGATCCCAAGTATTCCTAGTAAGCTTTGCCAGAGGTTATTGCACCCAGTGAACACCCCACACACAAAACACCAGAGAAGTGTTGTACATATCTTTCCCTTTAACATATACACCACCACACCACCAATAACCTAGAAACATTGTAAGTGACTGAATCCAGGCTATACAAAGTTTTCAAGATATCTGATCTACAAGAACTCAGTAACTTCCTAGGAAATAAAGTTCTTCATTGACAGAAGTACTCATATTATCACCCTAAGCCAGTCCAGGTACATTCAAAATGTATTAGATAAGTACCAGGTGGAGGACTGTACACCAGCAGCTACCCCATTGGAGACACACCTCAGCATGGCCAAGACTCAAACAAATCAAGAGAACTTGGAGCTATCTGAAAGCTCAAGTTTCCTTATCAGTATATGGTCAACAGTCTGAGGTATATCCTGCTTGGAACAAGTCTAGGTATCTCAGGTTTTGTGGGAATTGTCAGCCAGTGTAATCAGAGCTTTGGATCTGATCATGTTGCAGCAGTTAAGCTGGTTTTTAGATATCTAAAAGGAGCTATTATATCTGCTGAAGATATACCTATAGGATTTGGAACAGGATCTTGTGGGATACTCTGATGCTGATAGGACACAAAGTTTAGAGTGTAGAAGATCTACCACAGGATGCACCTTTCATTACTGTCAAAGAGCATTTCATAGAGCACAAGAATACAACCAACTGTTGTAGTGGGGTCACAGTGACACACACTGACAAATGTGCCCATTCCCATATATTTTACTTCCCTATATTTCTACAACCTGTTTTCAAATTTTATCCCATTTAGCATATCTGATCGGTACTATCCCATAAGCCAGTTAACTATAATTCATGCTTGTTTATATCATACATTATCCCTTGCTTTATGTAAGATTACTAGTTGTACTTGCTTCTATACAAGCCAAGTATTTGTGCCAAGACCTATAATACATGATCTATTTGTGTCACCATCCCTATGATTCTCATTCCATATATGGAATCCCTATGTTGCACTGGACTCAAAATACTGATCCCTGATTGATTGGAAGTGCTGTACCTCTTAGAACCTTCCAGCATCTACTTAGAGCATTCTTAGCTCATTATGATGTCATTTAGAGTTCTACTGAGCTCTGTAACCTTCTGGCACTTCATTATTAGTAATCACTTAGCCTGGGAGAAAAGTACATAAGGGAGACAACTCCTTAACAATAAACCTTTATTCCTTTCATCAATATACCAGCTTGTTGATCAGTGTGATCACTGCCACCTGCTGCTACCTGAGCCTCCAATTCCAGACCACTGGATACTCCCAGGAAACCACACTCACAGCCAACTGACCATGGAGGCACTACTTGTGAGGAATACTAAGGGTAGGTATCTTTTACTATATTTGATTCTTTCCCAGTTTTGTTCTTTTACAGGCAAAGATACTTCTCTGTCTTTGTAACTATTGCCACAGCTATATTCTTATCAAGTCCCTGCTGGTCAAGTTTACAATTGTTTGGACTTTGGAAGCTTTAGTACATTGTCATCTCAAAGGATGCTGAACCCAGCACATACTTTTGTTAGGACACTAAGTTGGAGATTGTAGTTCAATAGTTTACCCTTGACAAGCTTGTGGCTTTATTCCCCTTCACCTTAGAGTAGAGACAAAGTACAAGTATTTTTAGCAAGCTTTTCCAGAGGTTTTTGCACCCAGTTAACACCCCACACACAATTACTTGAGAAGTGGTGGACATTTCACTCCCTTGGACTTACATACCATCATACTATAGCACTGTCTACCATACAGGCAGAGTATAGAGCAGCCTGTGGGGCAGCAGAAGAAGCAAAGTGGCTAAGAATGCTTTTTTAGATCTAGGCCAATGTCTAAAAATGCCTCTTACTTTGTTTGGCAATAATCAAGGATGTTTACCAGAAAGTCAAGTCCAACTCTGTATACTTGAATTAAGCACAAAGATATCAGATATTACCTCATACATGAAGCTAGGGAGAGTAGCTTAGTAAGCTTAATGCACTGTCATCTGGATGAAATGGTTAAAGAGATATTCACCAAACCATTTGCTAGAGACAAGCTTAAACATCTTAGGTCAAAATTTGGACTAGTTGGCATAAATATTTAGTTGAGTGGCAGTCTTGCAAGAATTTGTAGCTTCATCTAAATATTTACCTATTGTATTCAAATACATCATTACCTTGAAATCCAAGAGATTAATAGCCAATATCCCTGTTGGGATTTACTTAGATTATTTCTGCCAAAATTTCAGGTACCCAGAGCATGAAAATTCTCAAAGTTGTTCAAACAATTTACATTCAACAAATCATTAGGCAGAAACTAGATAGTTGACTTATTCTCTCATATTTCCAATATATCCAAGATTCTCACAACTGGTTATGAGCTCCAGGCCATCACTCTTTGCAATGTCTACTGCTGCTATTACCACAATATTCACTCTGCTGAAAAGCTGAATGGATCTAACTTACATTTGCAGAAGGTGAGGATGATGATGCTGCAACAGGAAAGAGGCCTTTGAGATATGCTAAAAGACCAAAACAATATCATACAAATATTGCCACAGTACCACTAAAATATTTCCAAGTTATATCCCTTTATTTGGTTTTTAAAATTAGCAAAACATCATCATGATCCCATCATAAGATTATTAGGAGGGTCACTAACTCCAAGCTACTGGTATTATGACAGTCTCTAAATGGGATCCTGATGGCTGATCTGATTGGATTCACCCACAGGATCATGTTATTCTTCATCAGGGGTCCTTCACTGCTACTTCACCTGAGTGATTCATGAGTGATACTATGCTTTTCTTTGATAAATGCTGAGCTGGTGCATCTGTGTCTGCCTGCTTGTCTCTCATTGTCACTCTTCCAGCTACCTGACATCTCTTTAATGCTTGTCTAGAGCTTTTGGCCCTGCTTGTAATGGGCTCCTGAGGAAGCTTCTGGTTTTTAGTCATGGCACCCTTGTTTGTCTGCCTTTGATAGTTTCTGCTGTTCTTGAGATACTTTCTGGCATACCAATGCAGGCCCATAATCTGTTTGCCTGTTTGAATCCAGGATAATGCTCATGGAACAAGAAAAGTGCATTTTGCTTAGCCTTTAGCTCCTGACAGTCCCATGGTATGCTGGCCTTAAGGTGATGGCATGCTAGTCTTCTGACAGCCTCTTGAATATTGGCCCACTCTTTATTGGTGTACTCAATAGGCTCACAGATCTTCAATGTATTTTGGTTTTCAAGCTTCTGTATAGACACCACATTGTCTCCCTCCCACACTGTGATAAGTTTTTCTGTGGGTTTTATCTTTGCGCACTGTTGTGCTTCAAAGACTTTACAGTGCTCCACTATTATTATATTAGGAAATGGCACAATTCTTGGCAGTGACATTGAGCTACTTGAGTTCCTTCTTTGCAGCAAAAATACTGCCTTCTCTAACTGGGATATTGATTACTCTATATGTTTTATCTGCTCTTCCAGTTTCTTTTCAACAATATCCCTATACTGATGAACAAGTTGTATATGGAGTATTTCAGGCTAAATGAGTCCTTTGAGATACTGGAGAATTTGAAAGAATTGGCAAAATATTACAGAGTATCCACTATCCTAAGTATTTCTCACAGGCTCCAATTAATATCCATATGCATATGCAACAATACAAATGCAGACACTGGATGAACTGGATATGTATTTATTCAAGTGGTGTTCTGAAGCCATTTGTACCAAGAGTACACTGGGAGTCTTGGGAGTCATATATGGACATTGTAGGAATATTTATACAGAAGGGGGTCACCAATGCCAACTTGATGCATCTAAAGCTGCTCCGCAAGGATTCTATAACAGGATTTGAGTGGCTATACTACAAACATAAAGCTGAATACATAGATATCTGCTGCTACTGTATCCAATCTCTACTCCATCTTGCTTGGCGTATGGAGAATATTGGGCCTTGCTTGATCTTTTGGGAGTTTCCAACAGAGTGGATGTGTGGGAGATAGACAGACAAGTCAAGTTGCATGTACAAGCATATCCCAATCTCATCAACAATATTACCTTCAAGTTTGTCATGGATGTGATGAGTTGGCACATGGAGGAGAGCCAGGAAGAGTTGGAAAATACTGAGGAGTGAAGTGCACATAGAGACACCTATGCCTATGGCATTAAGCAGCTAAGTGGCCCCAATGCGCAGGTAAGCTGTTAAGTAATGCAAAGCTAGGTTGGGTCCAACCAGCAACTAACTTTATTGGGAAAACTCTACAAAGAAATGCAAGCTTTCTAAAGGTTGCAAGCCAACTTAACTCGCCAAGCAGGAGGCAATAGTTTTTTTGATGCAAGGTATATGTGGAATACCCTAGGTAGTGGTGGGTGAGCTGATAAAGATGGATGATTCTACAGTGGAATATATGAACTACACAAGGGGAGGTAGAAAAAGTAAATACTATTTGGCAAATTGGCACAGTAGCATTATACAGAACTAGCTGTAGGCTGCCATAAGTCCATCATAATGCCATCTGATGGCTGATCAGGATTGGATCCTCCCTGAGGACCAAATTATTTTTTGTAGGGTACTGAAAATAAGTGATACAAAGTTATTGCATTCTTGAATGCCAAGCTGTTTGCCCCATTGGCAAGACTACCTTAGCTTGATGCCATAAGAAAAGGGAAAAACCATAATCCAAATACTGTAACATGCCTCTTGGCCATTTGGCATACACATGGCATTGGAAGCACTAGACAGATCACAGACATTGTTTTGCCACATAAGTCATATTTGAGCATTCAACAGTAACACTGAACTAGCAAGATCTTGCCTGCCACTTGAAGCTTCTATAAAAGCACCTTGTCTTACTTGTCACCTTGTGCAAGCCAGTTTGGCTGAGCTTCTGCTGTACCTTGGAACACCACAGCTTTGTAAGCATGACCAATGGAGCAATAGCCATGATGCAGCAGCTCAATGCTGGATTGCAAGTCTATATTCCCACACAACTGTACTCTACATGAGCCTGGCAAAATTTAAATAGCTAATGAGACAACACCTGCATAAGCTCATGCAGACTGACAAGTATTATGAATCTCTCAAGTACTTCACCCTGATGATTTAAGCATATGTATTGCAAACATATTTGAGGTCTATTATTACAAACAGCTAAGAAGCAAGCGCCGCTCAAAAGGCATTTATGACTATCTCTTTGCCTTGACACTTGCTGGACTCTCACCAAACAAGTATGCTGCCAGCAAATTCTGCAGGCCACTTATTCTCAGCAACCTGAAACTGTTTCCAATATTATTGTATTAGAGTAGAAATTCATTGGCAGTCTCACTGAAATATGAGTTTAAATCAGTGTTAAATACAGATAGCTACCTATATTCATTGCAGGATGAATCTCAAATGCTATCAACCAGGATACTAGTAAGTGATTTTCATGTCAAAGTGCATATGGTACTCTGTGTAGCAGATTTCCCAGCCATCAGCAAGATAATTGGCTTTTCTAGGCACAATGGGTAGCGTTGCTGTTAAATGAGCAAGATCTAGGGGATTTACTCCATAACTCACATGCATTTTAATTAACCAAGCACCATTACCAAGAACATCCCCTTTGAACAAAGAGAGCATACAGAAATCAGCATGCAACTGCAGCATAGCTTACAAGCAAGAAGCCATTGGCCAGAATAGTGAATCAATCAAAAGCTAGATATACCAAGGATGGGGTATTGGTTGGAGCAAGAGATTTCCCCTGGGAGCAATGAATTTCCTTTCAACAATGTCCCTATACTAACAAGCAGGTTATACATAGGGTATTTTAAGCTGTACAAGCTCTTTGGATACCAGCAAAACTTGAAAATGGCAAGAAATCTTAGAGCATACACTACCCACCGCACTTCTCACAAGCTGCAATCAATATTCATATGCATATGCAAGAATACAAATGTAAGGTCTGGATGAGCAGGATATGTATTTATTCAATTGGCCATCTGAGTGAATTTGTGTGCAGAGTACATTGGGAGGATTGGGTGCTGAATATAAGCATTGCTGAAATATTTATCCAGAAGTGGATCACAAGTTCCATCTTGACACATCTACAGGGGCTTTATTAGTAATTTGTGATTGGATTTGAGCACCTATACTACATGCAAATAGCTGAATGTGCATCTCTGCTACTCCTGCATCCACTATGTACTAACATTGCTTAGGCTGTGGAGACTATTGGCCTTGCTTCATCTTTTGAGAGTATCTATTGCATGAGTATATGTCAGAGCAATATGCTCTGAAAGCTGGAATCAACTCAGAACCAACCAAATCAACTTCAGTCTTAACGGCTGATGGGAACTCTCACATAATCAGCTATATTGCTCAGCCAGTAAGAATGAAGATCAATGACTATGAAGAAGACCTACAGGCTTATGTATTTGGGAACTGCAAGTTTAACCTTGTACTTGGAAAAACCTGGCTATTTTGTTGTAATCCATCAATCAACTGGAGAACCCATGCTACTCTGATCCAAAAAGACAACAAGACCTATGAGCTATTGTTGCAATTTAAGAAGTGATTTGGATATAAGGAACTTATCAAGAAATAGTGATAATAGTTGAACTGTTGTTTATTCATAAAGAAGCTCAGTATTTATACCTTTGTAGAAGTAATACAGCTGCAACACTAAGTAGGGAGGGTTTCTCAATATTCAGGAGCATTCTGTAACAGTTTCAGGGTTAGTACATAATGTTTGGTAATAGTGCTAATTTGATCCTGACTATAGGGGAATAATCATAAGATCATATATCTGGAGAAAGTGGCAAAGTTAAGGCAGTAAATGAGTCCTACAGTGACTAAGACTAGCCTAGAATTGTTAAGTAAATTTTTAGCTGCTGAATGATACCAAATAGTCCAATATTTCAACAGCTATTACCTGCCAGGCTGGATTTTAACTTGGTCAATTCCAGTGTGTGTGAGACAAGTGAACTTAGCAAGACCCAGTTCTGTAGAGCGCTGTGGTAGGGTAAACATACCTCCCACAGACAAGTTTATTCATATAGTCATTATGATATACTTATCCATATTTTATCTTATCAGTATTATCCCATTCTTCTTTTGCCCATATTATCAGTATTATCCCCAAATGATGTTTACCCTGATTAGTTATTAGCATTAGTTATCCCAGATGTTATTCAGCTTTGTGATCAGTAGATGTATCTATATAAGGCAAGTACCCGCGTCAGTACCTGTGACACATGACCTAGGTCTGTGTTACCATCCCTACCATTTCAATACCATATATAGTATTTCTATGTTGCACAGGTTTCAGACTACTGATTCCTGATTGGTTGAGAGTGCTGTGCCTTTTAGAACCTTCCAGGACATTCTTGGCATATTTTTAGCTCATAGTGATGTCATCAAGAATTCCACTGATACCTAGAATCTTCTAGAACCTTGTCATTAGTAATCACTTGGCAATCAGGAAAAGTATTTAAGGGAAAGGAATCCCTCATCAATAAATCATCCCTCTATCAGTAACACTTCTACCTTATTGATTAGCAGTTGATCACTGCACCTGCCTTCAACAGTACATCTCAGACCTGCCATCAAGGAGCTTTTCAGGGTAGTGCACAAGACACACAGAGGCCTTTGGAGACACTTGGAGCACCTAGGAAGCTAGAGAAGCAGGAGCTTTTACCATAGTGACATATTGACAAAGGCACCAGCAGTTTAGACACAGAGGCTTTTGCACCCATCAGACACCTCACACACCTTGAGTTGTGTAGCTTCTCCCAGGAGTACCCCTACACCACCACAGCGCTTAGAAAAGGTACTCAGATGTTCCTCATGGTGGTTTTACAGGAGGATTCCTCTACCCCAGCACCCCAGCAGGTCCAGACTCTCTTGAAGAAATATTCAGATGTGTTTCCAGATGAGCTTGTAAGCCTACCACCAGTCAGAGACGTGGATCATGCCATTGACACAGGTGATAGCCCTCTAGTGAGCAAGATACCTTACAGAATGAGTCCATTGGAATTGGAGGAAATGAAGAGACAAATTGATCAGCTATTGCACCAAGGATACATCAGGCCCAGCAAGTCACCCTAGGGAGCACCAGTGCTTTTTGTGAAAAAGAAGGATGGAAAACTCAGGATGTGCATTGACTACAGAGCCCTGAACTCACTTACCATCAAGAATAAGTACCGCATACCTTGGATTGATGAGCTTTTGGACCAACTTAATGGAGCCACTATTTTCAGCAAGATTGACCTCATGTCAGGATACAACCAAATTAGGGTGAAACCAGAAGATATCCCTAAGACAGCATTCAGGACCAGATATGGACATTACAAGTACTTGGTCATGAGTTTTGGCCTCACTAATGCCCCTGCAACATTCATGACGCTAATGCAGACTGTCTTTCAGGAGTACTTAGACAAGTTTGTGATAATCTACCTGGATGACATATTGATATACAGCAAGACAGAAAAGGATCACATGGTGCACATTGAAAAGGTCTTGAAGAAACTAAGAGAGAACAAGCTATATAGCAAGCTAGCCAGGTGTGAATTCTTCAAGGAGCATGTTGAATACCTGGGACACATAGTGACTAGCACAGGAGTGACCTTAGACTCTAAGAAGGTTGAGGTTATCAAGAATTTGAAGCAGCCCCATAGCATATCAGAACTCAGATCATTCCTTGGAATGGTTTCCTATTATCGGAGATTTGTCAAGTCTTTTGCAGGTATTGCAGCCCCTTTAACTGATATCCTCAAAAAAAATAATACCTACAAGTGGGACATAGCTTGTGAGACTGGCTTCCAGATGCTCAAGAATGAACTTGCCAAGTGCTAAGCTTAAGAATACCAGACTTCAGAAAAGAGCTCACTCTGTGCACAGATGCCTCAGATTATGCAATTGGTAGAGTGCTGAGCCAAGAACTCAAGGGAAAGGACTACCCTGTTGCCTTTGAATCCAAGAAACTGAACTCAGCAGAACAAAACTATCCAGTCCATGAGAAGGAGATGGTTGCTATAATACACCATTTGAAGACATGGAGATGCTATATTGAAGGAGTTAAATGCACTGTGAAGACTGATCATGCCTCCCTCAAGTATATATTTACTCAGAAGGTACTCTCTAGAAGAATGACAAGATGAAGTGAATACATTCAGCAATTTGACCTGGAAATTGTCTACAGCCCTGGAAAAAACAACACGGTTGCTGACGCCTTATCAAGATTAGATCAAGTTGCACAACTCAACTTGGTGCATGAATCAGATTGGCCTAGCCTATTACCAAAGTACTTGGAGGACCAAGCCATTCCTAATGAAGTGGATAAAGATATCAAGAAGATAATCTGTGATGAAGCCAGCAAATTTGTAGTACAGGATGAAACACTTTGCCAAATTGTTGATGGAAGCCCTATTGCCTATTGCCCTTATGTTTCTTGCCTGGATTTATTACATAAGCTACACAATGGATATAGACATCTTTGGATTGAAGGAACCTATAGCCTTGTGAAAGCCAGAGCATGGTGGCCCAGAATGAAACAAGATATTGAGAAGCTAGTGAAAACATGCCCAAGCCGCCAAATCAATCAAGGCCAGCCACAAAGAATTGCCAAACTCTTCCCTTTGGAGCCTGTAAAACCATTTGATAGATGGGGAATTGACTTTATTGGAAGACTGCCAACTACCAGGAAATGCAACCGTTGGATCCTAGTAGCAATTGTTCATGCCACTAAATGGCCAGTTGCTAAAGCTGTACCAATAGCCAGTGAACAAGAAGTTGCAAGCTTCATTTACCATGAGATCCTGATGAAGTTTGGATGCCCTGTGGAGATCTTATCTGATAGAGGAGCAAACTTTATGGCAAAGACATTAGAGGCTTACCTGGAAATGCAGCAGATCAGACACTTGAAAACCTTGGCATATCACCCCAGAACTAATGGAGTCACTGAGCGGTTTAATGGATTATTTGGAAAAATGCTCACCAAGTATGCAAATGGAGTTGTCTGTAGATGGGATGAGTATATAGACCAAGCACTCTTTGTAGGCAGAGTTAGAGTACACAACACCACCCAGCAATCTCCATTTTACTTAGTGTATGGATGTGAACCAAGGATTCCAGGAGATCTCACACAACCCAAGCTTACCGATGCCTTAGAAGACAAACTTAGTCAGCCAAGTAGACACCGGCAACTGGAACAAAGACGTCAAGAGGCACAGACCACAGTATCTCAAAGTGCAGAAAAGATGAAGCAGAGATTTGATAAGACTATAGCACCAGAAGCATTGACAGTTGGGAACTTTGTATTGCTAAGAAATAACACTCAGAAGAAGTTTGAGCCACAATGGACAGGACCAATCAAGATCATCAGAGAATGTCCATTTGCAACTTACCAACTGGTGGACAAACAAGGCAATATCCAGGAAGATTTAGTGCATAGGGACAGACTTAAGCTTGCAAGACTTGCTGATAATACTGAACCATCAAGATATTGGTATCACAAGAAAAGAGATTCAGGAGAACCTTCTCAACTTTAGTAGGGGAGAATATTATGATCTGCTGCTTGAATGTTTAAGTTAGATCAGTTTTTAGTCAAATCAATTAGTATATGTTTAGGTTATCAGTATATTGGTATTATCTATCAAATCAGTAGCATTAGTCAGCAAATGAATCAGCAGATCCTTATCAGACAGAAATAGATATATTAAGTAGGATCTTATTGGGTGATGATGATGCAATCAATTGAGTCATCAGCCACAACCTACATTAGGAAATACAATTAGTCAGCAATTGATCTGGCAAAATGTATATAAGGAGCTGCTGGAACCTCAATAAAAATCAGTTCAAGTTTTAGTGAATACAATACTAGCTAAACTCCCTATTCCTCTACAACTCTTATACCAAGACTTGTAACAGCTATACCAAAAACATAAAGCCAAATATGTAGAACTCTGCTGCTACTGTATTCATTGTGTACTCATCTTGCTCAATGTGTGGAGAATATTGGTAATACAAAGTTGGGTAGGGTGAAACTAGCAACTAATTTCAATCAGGACAACCTTACCAAAGTATAACAGGTTTCTTGCATTCACAAGCCAGTCTTAACACCATTGAATATGCAGTTTGCATAAACAAGTGCCAGAGTGTTCCTTTAGGAGGGACTAGAATCCAACCTGGAGAAGGAATACATTGGCCAAGTACCAAAAGGTTCTTTGCAGACATTCAAGAGGTCGTCATGACAGAAGTGGCATCAACCAATTGTATGTTTGCAAGATGTATATGTAACCATCAACATAAGATATATGGCAACTTTGCAAATATCATACTGAAAAGTTGTTGAATTGATGTTATAGGAGCATATCAATTGCACAAGCTGTGCACACTTGTAGAGGGTGGTAAGCAGGAGGCCATAGTTCTTCTTGATTCAATCTATATCCCTATGAAAAATAACTTGGTTCTTTGGGTGGATCCAGTCTAGATCAGCTGTCAAGATCTTGTCAAGAGACTGTTCAGTACCAGGAGCTTGGAATTAATGGCCCTCTACACATTCTTATGATAGAATCACAACAATGTTTGGCTAATTTGACTACTAAATCCAGTAAAAAACATAATGGTGTTTGGGTGTTGTTTTGCCAAGGGTGCAATGGCATTGTTGAGGTCTTAGCGCACTCCTCAACTATATAAGTGGATCTTGTAGGTCAGTACATCCAATAGTCTTATATGGCCAAAAACATGAGAGAACTTTGATGGCCTCCTTGTAAGCCTCTGATAGCATCATCATGGCAGTATGGCAGCCTACAGCTAGTTTTGTATAAGGTCACCATACCAATTTATCAAATAGTATTTTCTTTTTCCACCTCTCCTTGCGCAATTTATAAATTCCACTGTAGAATTGGCCCTCTTTATTTGCTTACCCACTACTACCTTGGGTATCTGGTATATAGTTCAAATCAAAAAAATATGGCTCCAGCTTACTAACCTCCACAAATGTGCACACTTGCTACAATTAACATACTTCTGTCATCTCAACTTTATGACACTTCTATGTAATAATTGCAAGGTTGCAATATATATTAGACTTGTTCCATTAGATAGTGTCATATTGAGCCATGAGTGCCAAATAATGCCATAGTGTGCCAGAGAGGCCAAATGAGCCTATACTAGGCCACAGAGTGTGAGACATAGCTCTGCATCTTCATGCAAAGCAGTCCCTGTGTTTCACCCATTGCACAGGAGAAAATCCATTTTTTGACCTTTTTTTGTGGATCAATGTAGCTCAGGATGTGTAAGAGCACAGGAGAACTGAACATATACATCTGGTACTCAATACCCATGGGACTCTGAATCTAGCTCCTGTAGCTTGTTTCATGTCACAAAAATGAATGGCACTATCTTGGTCCACTGGTACTATCAGGAACTATATTTAAATATTAGCCCTAAGGTAAGACCTATACAAAGCACTTATAGTGCCAGTTAGTGCCAGTGGACCAAGATGGTGTCTCTCATATCTGTGGCATGTTACAAGCCACAGGAGCTAGATTCAGAGTGCCATGGGTATTGAGTACCAGATGCATATCTTCAATCTGCTTGTGCTCTTACACATCCTGCACAACATTGATCCAAAAAAAAGGTCAAAAAATGGATTCTCTCCAGCACAATGGGTGAAACACAAGGGCTGCTTTGCATGAAGATGAAGAGCTATGTTTCACACCCTGTGGCCAGATATAGGCTCACTTGGCCTCTCTGGCACACCATGGCATCATTTTGCACTCATGGCTCAATGTGGCACTATCCAATGGAACAAGTCTATTGTGTTGCTGGTGGAATATACATCTTGCAAATATAGGCTTGGTTGTCACCACTTCTGCCATGATTACCTTGTGGGTATCTGCAAGGAACTTTTTGGTATTTACCTAATATATTCCTTCTACCTGCAGGATTCTAGTCCCTCTTATAGGTGCACTCCAGCTCTTGTGTGTGCAAGTTCTGTACTACACTTGCTCTGTTGGCTAGTGCCACATAGTGCCAGATTGATCTGGCACTCTAATTTTTACCATAATGCCAGTAGTAGGGCACAGTTACCGGCAATTTACTCAATTGTACTTTGGTGATAAGAATAGTACTTTTCTTGCGTTTTTTACTTTACATTATGCTCCAGGCACATTACTCTCTGTGGATTTTTCCTGTTTGCATATACTGTGAATAATAAGTATATCAAATATTTGACATACTCCGCTTTTTTCTTCTTTATATGACTTTCCTCTGTGTTTACCAGCCAGTAAGCTGAAACTCTTTAGATATTCAAATATATGCTCTACTCCACCACTGATATGACTAAATATCACATTGTAGAGCTTCTGCTTCCTGCTAAGCACACTATTCCTTGGCTTGCTATGATCTGCAATACATCCTATTCTCTGACAATCCTCTCCTATTTGAGCTAAGTCTGCCATCTATATCTCCTCTTTACTGAATTCTGGATGATTTTTCTACACAGAGTGCTTTGTCATTCCTACTTCTAGCAAATGGCCCACTAAGGTAGATGATGTGACCCTCATTGTCAGACAGTGGCTGAAGCCTCACACAGTGTGCCTTGTATTTGCCAGAATAGAAGTGCCTCTGCTCTCCAGAAGGTTGGTTAGCCCTGACTGGGAAGGTATCCAAGATATTTCTGATTTGGAATCTGTAGCTGAACATTCTGGGATATGGAGCTGTTGTGTTTTATTATGAGTAGTTTGGGCCTGTTCTGCAATGTAGAGACTAATAAAATATACAACAACTTTCAGTCTGCATATACTGAAATAGTTCATTGGGAGTTTGATATTCCAATAGTAGATATAACTTTCACCAATATTCTCAATCCCAAGCTCAAGATTTACTGTGGGCAGTGTTTCTCACTTCTACAGTAGTGTTCTGACCTTCTGCCATCTATTAGGCTTATTCAATTTTATAGTGACTTTTCCTTATTTGGAAGTAACTTCCCTTTCTGAGATTATATATCCTGATATGGAGATTCTGAACTCCCCTTTGACCAAAAGGGGTGTGGTGAAGTAGTCTCTGAAGGTGTCTTTACACCTAAAGGGGTGTCTAAAGGGCAGTCATTGTAGTAAAGGGGCTTCCTATAGTGGTCTCTAAATTGGACTTTACACTAAAGAGGGGCCTGAAGGGGCAACTTTACAGTCAAAGAGCTTCTTCAAGGGGTCTCTAAAGGGGTCTTCAAGCTCAAGGGGTATCTAAAGGGGTGTCTTTTGAGTGAAGAAGCTTCTTAACTAGGACTTTTTCAACCAAAAAGTGGTAGTTTTCTTGTAGAACTTAAATTGGATTCTGGTGAGCTTTGCAGTTTCTTTACTGATGTAGCACCAATCAAAGTCAGAATACTCAACAGTGCAAGTGATATTGGGGAAGTTTTATAATCTTTAAGCTTGTAATAGTAATATGGAGATTCTGGAAAGAGATGCTCACTTTACTTTCAGCTAAGGAAGTCATATATATGAAAATTTTGAAGGAACCAAGTTTTTTGGGCAATTGCTCTAGCAATACATGTGATACAAAGCTATCAATTTGCAGTGACACAGATTGAACATAGGTTTAGCATCTGTAGAAGTTGCAAAGATTTTATTTGCTGTTTATGCACAATCAAAGTCACCAAAGTAATTCCAGTGCAAGGCCTATTGTAAATGGTTAATGGACTCTTTTGATCATGGCTCCTTAAGTACTGCTTCAAATGGGCTGTGACTTAAAGCATCTGTTGGCTACTGAGTGTTCTGCACAACATAATATTATTTGGTGGATTGCTTGTCACGGTGTTGAGCTTTTGTCTAAGTTGGAACTTCTTGATGTTTCATTTGTGTGTTGCAATAGCAAAAGCAAAATAAAGAAATGAGTGCAAAACGGTCTTGAGATATTGCAGTAATTGAATACTTTCCATTACCACAGAAGTCTATTGGAGCTTCTGAACCTGGTATTTCAAGCTTGTTCCAAGTCACTCATACCTGCTGCAAGGTGGTTCTCCATTGCTGTCAGCAGGGAGTGAAGGCTTCTAGGGCTATTGTAACCATGGATAATGGGATAGATATTGTAGGGCAATAGGTCTTATAGCAGCAGGGTAGCTAAAAAATGAATATCCTTGAGTAGATTTTGGTAGATGATTCACAGTACTTGGTATAGGCTCCTCTAATGTGTCAGCAGGAAATTCATTGTAGTGATGGGATTGATCAGAAAAGCCCATTCAGATGATTGAGTCATATCAAAATTGGGACATGATTGAATAAAGGTGATAAGAACTGATTTGGCAAAATAGGCCTAGTATATCTGATTTTCCATGCATTGTGATTGAATTTCCATTATTTTGACATATGTCCCATCATTATGTTGAAAAATATATCCTCAAATGAAGACTTTGTGATTTTATTGATGATATGCACACTAGTTCATAATCAATCAGGAGATCTGCAGTTGCTATGATTTCATTTGGTAAGAGCTCCAAAGTATCAGAAACAGGGTAAGTGAATATGTTGAGGAATCCAATGGTTAGGTTCAAGAGGAGGGGTACAGACTGCAGGCAACTGCATCTAGATTGCGCAAGGATGCCTCACTAGATTTGTTACCATCCCTTGCAATGACATTGCACTGTGCACATCAGTCCAATTTAGGCTGATATCATTCCTAAGTATGCCCTGCTTTGAGTTGATGTGCATCAGATCAATGCCCATGCTTCAGAGTAAAACTACTTGAACTTGCCAAATGGCTCATTTGTATGCATGTCCATTGGGGGGGACAAGTTGTGTCAACATATAACATCACATTAAACAAAGCCAAGGGTCACAAAGTTGATGTCCCATAACTAAGAGGTACTGATCCCATCAGGACACTGTCTAGAGACTGTTGAAAATAGTTGCACCCCAGATTTCACAAAAAATTGGTTAAAATATTTCATCACAACAATGTATGAGTGGCTATTAATTGGTTCCCTGCCAATTTGCTCACTTTCTGATCCTGTAAACTCTATTGCCACCTACATTTGTGTGCATTGATTGGCAATTGCCTCTTTTACACACTCCTTACTTCCTGACTCAGCTGTTTCTCTTACTTCTCATGAGTACAAACTGATTTATTTCCAATGAAACTTCAGTTGTACCTCAATTGCCAATTGTGTAGATCTATACAAGTCCCTATGCCCTACACTAACATTACACCCAACCCCACACCCAACAAGTAACTCCATTAAAATCTGCCACTCAATAAGTATTTCTGCTGTAACACTCAGGTTCCACAACTTTGGCAGGAACCTAATGACTTTATGCCACTGTTCATTTACTGGTTCCCACATGTCCTGGTCTTCAACTGGCATTGCAAGGTCTAGCATCTCACCTGCCAGTCTTTGCAGTAAATCCTTGCAATATTCCAGTGCCTTTTCTTGAGCACTGCTCTTAAAGAAGTGCTGCAACCTCTTGATGCACCTATCAATGTTCCAAAACTCCACTGAAGGCATTGCAATGGTATTTCAAGCTCTTGACATTGTAAACTTATCTGTCAGTGGAATCTCCACTCTGTCATCAATAGAGGATGTGGAGGCTGTGGTAGACAAATTGCCTTTTCAGCCAACTCATTGACCTTGCTAGTGTGTAGCTCAACTGGCTGTGCTTCCAACTCATGTGAAAACAGCTTTTTCTTGTTGGTAATTCATCTTGGCTATGATGGGTTTCAGTCTGTTGCTGGCTTGCAACATTAATTGGCACAAGCTGCAGTTTTTTGCATGCCTCCCTGTCTCAGGCTTGGGTAGAAATTTTCCCCTTCACCTTTTCCTTTATCATTGCCAGGTCTAACACTGCTTCTTTGACTGGGTGCTTCTTGAGTAGTGCTACACTTTTTCCTTGATAAATGTTGTGCTGGCACAATTCAAGTGCATTCTGCTTGACCTTGAGTGTTACAAGTCTTGATATCAGAGTTGTAGAGGAATAGGGAGTTTAGCTAATATAGTATTCACTAAAACTTGAACTGATATTTATTGAGGTTCCGGCAGCTCCTTATATACATTTTGTCAGATCATTTGCTGACTAATTGTATTTCCCAATGTAGGCTGTGGATGTTGACTCATTTAATTGCATCCTCATCCCCCAATAAGATCCTACTTGATATATCTATTTCTGTCTGATAAGGATCTGCTGACTCATTTGCTGACAAATGCTACTGATTTGATAGATAGCACTGATATACTGATAGGCTAAACATAAAACTAATTTATTTGACTAAAAACTGATATAACTCAAACATTCAAGCAGCAGATCATAGCTCTCTCCCCTACTAAAGTAGGGAGGGCTCTCCTCAATTTCTTTTCTTATGACACCAATATCTTAATGGTTTGGTATTGTTGGCAAGTCTTGCAAGCTTGAGTCTGTCTCCATGAACTAAATCTTCCCAGATATTCCCTTGTTTGTCCACTAGTTGATAAGCAAATGGACATTCTCTGATGATCTTAAAGGTTCTGTCCATTGTGACTCAAGCTTCTTCCAAGTATTGTGTCTCAGCAATACAAAGTTCCCAACTGTCAATGATTCTGGTGATGCAGTCTTTTCAAATCTATGCTTCACATTTCTGTGCTTTGATATACTTTGGTCTGTGCCTCTTGCCATCTTTGTTCCTGCTACTGGTGGCTATGTTATGATCTACAGCTTGAATGTTTAAGTTAGATCAGTTTTTGGTTAAATCAATTAGTTTTATGTTTAGCCTATCAGTACATCAGTGTTCTCTATCAAATCAGTAGTATTAGTCAGCAGGTGTATTAGCAGATCCTTATCAGACAGAAATAGTTATATTATGTAGGATCTAATTGGGTGATGATGAAGCAATTAAATGAGTCATCAGCCACAGCCTACATTAGGAAATACAATTAGTCAGCAAATGATCTGGCAAAATGTATATAAGGAGCTGCTGGAACCTCAATAAAAGTTGGTTTAAGTTTTAGTGAATACAATACTAGCTAAACTCCCTATTCCTCTACTACTCATATACCAAGACTTGTAACATCTACTTGGCCAACTGAGTTCTTCTTTTAAGGTGTCTGTAGGCTTTGGTTGTGTGAGATCTCCTGAAATCCTTGGTTCACATCCATACACTAAGTAAAGTGGTGATTGCTGGGTGGTGTTGTGTACTCTAACTCTGCCTGCAAAGAGTGCTTGGTCTATATACTCATCCCATCTACTGACAGCTCCATTTGCATACTTAGCCAGTATTTCCCAAATAATCCATTAAACTGTACAGTGACTCCATTAGCTCTGGGGTGATATGCCAAGGTATTCAAGTGTCTGAAGTGCTGCATTTCCAGGTAAGCTTCCAATGTCTTTGCCATAAAGTTTGCTCCTCTATTGGATAGAATCTCTACAGGGCATCCAAACTTCATATTGATCTCACAGTAGATAAAACTTGCAACTTCTTGCTTACTGACTACAGGTACTGCTTTAGCCACTGGCCATTTAGTGGCATGGTCAATTGCTACTAGCATCCATGGATTGCATTTCCTGGTAGTTGGCAGTCTTGCAACAAAGTCAATTCCCCATCTTTCAATTGGTCTTGCAGGCTATAAGGGAATGAGTTCAGCAATACTCTGTGGTTGGCCTTGGTTGATATGCCAATTTGGGCATACTTACACTAGTTTCTCAACCTCTTGTTTCATTCTGAGCCACCAAGCTCTGGCTTTCACAAAACTATAGGTTCCTTCAAATCCAAGATGTCCATATCCATTGTGTAGCTTATTATTAAATCCAGGCAAGCAATAGGCAAAAGGGCTCCCATCAGCAATTCAGCAGAGTGTTCATCCTGTACCATAGGTTAACTGGCTTCATCCTGGATTATCTTCTTGATCTCTTTGTCCACTTCATTAGGAATGGCTTGGTTCTCCATGTACTTTGGTATTAAGCTAGGCCAATTTGATTCATGCACCAAGTTGAGTTGTCCAACATGTTGTAATCTTGATAAGACATCAGCAACAGTGTTGTTTTTCCCAGGGCAGTAGACAATCTCACAATCAAATTGCTGAATGTATTCACTCCATCTTGTCATTCTTCTAGAGAGTACCTTCTGAGTAAATATATACTTGAGTGAGGCATGATCAGTCTTCACAGTGCATGCGGTGTAGTGGGGTGACAGTGACACCCCCTGACAGATGTGCTCATTCCCATATTTTCTACTTCCCCATATCTCTACTATGCTTATATTAGTTTTATCCTATTTGTCTTACCCAATCAGTACTATCCCATAAGCTGGTTGACTATCACACCTGCTTACCTTATTGCATAAGTTACCCCTCACTTTATGTAAGATTACTAGCTATAAGAACTTCTATATTAGGCAAGTAACCACGCCAGTACCCGTGACACATGATCAACCCATGTCACCATCCCTTCCATATCATTTATGGTATCCCTATGTTACACAGGTTTCAGAATACTGACTCCTGATTGGTCGGATGTGCTGTGCCTCTTGGAACCTTCCAGCACATACTTAGAGCATTCTTAGGTCATTTTGATGTCATTAGGATTTCTATTGATATCCAGAACCTTCTGGAACACCATGATTAGTAATCACTTATCCAGTGAGAAAAGTATATAAGAGAGGCTATCCCTCAACAATAAATCCTCATCCCTTTTATCAATATACCAACTTGTTGATTAGTGTGATCACTGCTACCTGCTGCTACCTGAACTTTCAAACCCAGACCACATGACACTCCCAGGAAACCGCCCTGACAGCCAACTGACCTTGGAGGCACTACTTGTGAGGAATACTCAGAGTAAGTATCTTTGATTATATTTGATTCTTTCCCAAGTTTGTTCTTGTACAGGCAAAGATATGTTTCTGTCTTTGTAACTATTGACCACAGCTGCATTCTTTTCAAGTCCCTGCTGGTGGAGTTTACAGTTGTTTTGGCTTTGGAAGCTTTAGTACATTGTCATCTCAAAGGACACTAAACCCAGCACATACTCTTGTTAGGACGCCCACTAAGTTGGGGATTGTAGCTCAATAGTTTTCCCTTGACAAGCTTGTGGCTTTATTCCCCTTCACATTTGATTGGAGACAGAACCCAAGTATTCCTAGCAAGCTTTTGCCAGAGGTTATTGCACCCAGTGAATACCCCACACACAAAACGCTTGAGAAGTGTTAGACATATCTCTCCCTTGGACCTATACACCACCACAGCAGCTCCTTTAATATAGTATCTCCATGTCTTCAAACAGTGTATCATATCCAGCATCTTCCTCTCATGCACTGGATAGTTTTGTTCTGCTGTGTTTGGTTTCTTGGATTCAAAGGCAACTGGGTAGTCCTTTCCCTTGTGTTCTTGGCTCAACACTCCACCAATTGTATTATCTGAAGCATCTGTGCACAGAGTGTACTCTTTTCTGAAATCAGGTATTCTCAAGCTTTGCAGCTTATCAAGCTCATTCTTGAGCATATGGAAGGTAGTATTGCAAGCTATGTCCCACTTGTAGGTATTGTCTTTGCTGAGGATAACAGTTAAAGGGCTGCGATACTTGCAAAGGACTTGACAAATCTCCAATAATAGGAAACCATTCCAAGGAATGATCTGAGCTCTGATATGTTATAGGGCTGCTTCAGATTCTGGATGACTTCAGTCTTTTTGGGGTCTAAAGTCACTCCTTTGCTAGTCACTATGTAATCCAGATATTCAATGTGTTCCTTGAAGAATTCACACTTTGCTAGCATGCCATATAGTTTGTTTTCTCTTAGCTTCTTCAAGACCTATTCAACGTGCACCTCATGATCCTCTTCTGTCTTGCTGTATATCAATATGTCATATAGGTCAATTGTCACAAACTTGTCTAAGTACTCCTGGAAGACAGTCTGCATCAGGGTCATGAATGTTGCAGGGGCATTGGTGAGGCCAAAACTTGTAACTAAGTACTTGTAATGTCTATATTTGGCTCTGAATGCTGTCTTAGGGATGTCTTCTGGCTTCACCCTAATCTGATTGTATCCTGACATGAGGTCAATCTTGCTTAATATAGTGACTCCATTAAGCTGGTCCAAAAGCTCATCAATCCAAGGTATGGGGTACTTATTCTGCACAGTAACTTAGTTGATGACTCTGTAGTCAATGCACAACCTAAGTGTTCCATCCATCTTCTTCACAAAAAGTACCGGTTCTCCCAAAGGTGACTTGCTGGGTCTGATATATCCTTGCTCCAATATCTGATCTCTTTTCTCTTCATCTATTCCCACTTCAATGTACTCATCCTGTATGGTGTCTTACTCACTGGAGGGCTATCACCTGTGCCAATGGCATGATCTATATCTCTGACCAGTGGTATGCTTACATGTTCATCTGGAAATATATCTGAACATCCCTTCAAAAGAACCTGGACCTTCTGGGGTACTGGAGATGAGGAATCATCCTGTAATACTGCCATGAGGAGCAGCAGGGTGCTTTTCTAAGTGCTCTACAGAAGTGTTTCTTGCCAAGTTCACTTGTTTCACACGCACTGGAATTGACCAGGTTGAAATCCAGTCTGGCAGGTAATAGCTCATAAGTCTTGTTGTCCTTCTGGATCTGAGTAGCAATGGTTCTCCAGTTGGTTGAAGGATTACTACAAAATAGCCAGGCTTTTTGAAATACCAGGTTAAACTTGCAGCTCCTAAATATATAGGCCTGTAGGTCTTCTTCATTGTCATTGATCTTCATCCTTATTGGCTGAGTAATATGGTTGATTATATGAGAGTTCCCATCAGCTGTTGAGACTGAAGTTGATTTGGTGGTTTCCAAGTTGATTCCAGCTTTCAAAGCAAATTACTTCAACATATACTCATGCAATGCTCCTAAATCAATCATGATCATGGCAGGTACTCCATTGATTACTCCATTCAAGTATGATAGTTTTCCTGAGTTTGAGATCATCTGAGATAGGTACCCTTCTGTCAAATAAAAGGTGAGTTCTGAGCCTGCTTCAAGTTCATCCTCCATGTTACTGTGCTCAAGGGCTTCAATATGATTGAAGTTTCTTGATGGCTGGTATCCATTTCTTCTCTGAGGGCAGTACTTTGCAATATGTCCCTGCTGGTGGCAACTGAAGCAAAGTCCTTTCTTCTCATATTCTTCTGAGGTAGGATTCTTCTGCACAGCATCTATTTCCATTGACACTGCTTCTGATTGTCATCTTTCATAATAATTGTAGCCTTTCTGATTAGTCATTGTGAGCTTCCCAACTCCAAACATAGCTGAGTCATAGTCAATGGCAATCTTGATGGCTTCTGCAATAATCTGGGGTCTAGTATAACTTACTTTGTTGCAAGCTCTTTTGTTCAACCCATTAGTAAAGTATTCCACTTGATCCAGGGGGTCCATTCTTTCATTTTGTCCAAGTAGACATCTGTACTCATTAATGTACTCTTGAACCATTCCTTTCTGTCTTAGTGTCTTCAACTTTCTTCACAGTAGTGTCTGCTGGTGTGGAGGTTCAAAGGCATCCTGAATATCTGACACAAACTCATCCCAGGTAGAGATTGTACAGCATCTCATCATGGTAGCCAACCTGATCTTGTTGTGGTACCATTGTAAAACTGCATCTGCCAGGTAAGAGCCTGCATGATGTAACTTGCTTTTTGGAGCAGTTCCCTTAGCCTTGAAAGCTACTTCAATCTGGAATAGCCAAGTTCCCAGGTTTTCATTGACTCTACCATGGTACTGGTTGACCTTCACACTAAAGTTGCTCTTGACAGGGTTTTGCTGGCTTTGAGCCATGGTAGTCATTCCTTGTTGCTGCTGGCTAAGGATCTGAAGTAAGCGTTGCTGTTGGGCCAGGATATGCTGGATAGCATTTGTACATTCTTGATTCTTGGACATCTTGAGGGAGGCTTTTTCTTTGTTAGGAGGGAGATTTCTGGTTGTTGCTGCTACCATTGTTACAAGTCCTAGCATAACAATTGTAGAGGAATAGAGAGTTTAGCTTGTATAGTATTCACTCAAACTTGAACTGATTTTTATTGAGGTTCCAGCAGTTCCTTATATGCATTGTTGCCAGATCATTTGCTGACAAATTGTATTTCCTAATGTACATCATGACTGATGACTCATCTGAAAGCATCATCATCACCCAATAAGATCCTACTCAATATATCTATTTCTGTCTAATAAGGATCTGCTGATTCATCTGCTGACTAATGCTACTGATTTGATAGATAACACTGATATAATGATAGGCTAAACATATCACTTATTGATTTGACTAAAAATTGATCTAACTTGAAAATTCAAACAGTAGATCATAACATGAGTTCCTGATGGTCCCATGGTATACCAGCCTTAAGATGATAGCATGCTATGTTTCTGCTGGCCTCTTGTATATCAGCCCACTCTTCATTATTTCATTCAACGGCTTCACAGATCCTCAATGTCTTTTGATTTTTAGGCTTTGGTACAAACACCACATTGTCTCCCTCCCACACCGTGATAGGTTTTTCTATGGGCTTTATCTTTGGGCACTGTTGTTGTGCTTCATTGACTGTATGATGTTCCTCTGCTATTATGTCAGGAAATGGCTCAATTCTTGGCTGTGAGATTGAGATACTTGAGCTCCTTCTTTGCAGCAAAGATACTGCTTTCTCTTCCTTGTATATTGATTGCTCTACACATATTAGACCTGTTCCATAATTCCAGCTGATCATAGTGCCCAATAGTGCCATAGCATGCCAGATGGTGCCTGATCATGACACAGAGTGCTAGATGGTGCCATACAGTGCCAATTTGGGATCAAAATTGATATGCATATAACCCTAAAATATCAAATTAATAACAAAATATACAGCACTTTCTGGCACTATGATCAATGGCACAATGGAACAAGTCTATTATCTGCTCATCCTGTATCTGGACTATTTCCCAATCTCTCTGGGCCATTGCATCTATCCTGTCAGCCACTGCACCTAGTTGCTTCATTAATGCTTTGGTATCAGCTGACAACATACTTGCTAATATGGGTGGTGGTGATGTTATTGTGGCCACTTGCTGATTCTTAACTGAGGGTACTGTGTTTGCTACATTCTCATCTGCCTGAGCATAATGGCCAGCTTGTGGCTCTGCAGAGGTTCTCAACTGCCTACTTGATGGAGAGCCTAAGGTAAATTGGAGATACCCCAGCCATCAGCAAGATAGCAGGTTTTTCTGGGCACAATTGACAGTATTGCTGTCAAATGTGTGAGATCCAGTGGATTTACTCCATAACTCACACACATTGTTATTACTCAAGCACCAGCACTAAGAACATCATCCTTCCACAAAGAGAATGTACCAAAGTCAGCATGCAATTACAGCAAAGTTGGCAAGCTATAAGCCATTGGCTGGAATATAGAATCAATTGGAAACCGGAGATACTTAAGATACAGTGTGTCTGTTGGAACAAAAGCTTTCCATTGGGAGCAAGGCATTTGCTTTTTGGCAATATCCTATACTGATGACCAAGTTGTACATGGGGTATTTCAAGCTAAGTGAGTCCTTTGAGATACTGGAGAAATTTGAAAGAATTGGCAAAATATTAGAGAGTATCCACTATCCTAAGTACTTCTCACAGGCTCCAATTAATATGCATATGCATATGCAACAATACAAATTCAAACACTGGATGAACTGGATAAGTATTTATTCAAGTGGCCTTCTGAAGCCATTTCTACCAAGCTTACATTGGTAGTGTTGGGAGTCAAACATAAGCATTGTATGGTTATTCATCCCAAAAACCACATAATCTACTTGTTCTCCAAATCAATGCCAATATCTCCAAGCCTCTTACAACAGGTTATGAGCCCCAAGCTGTCACTCTCTGCAATGTCTACTACTGCTATTACTGGAATTTTTCCCTCTGCTGAAAAGTTGGATGGATCTAACTACCAAGTGTGGAAGGTGAAGATAAAGATGCTGCTACAAGAAAGAGGCCTTTGGGATATTGTCATGGGAGAAGAATGCCCTCCTAAAAATGTGGGAGAGGAAGCCTAAAGTACCAGAAGAAAGAACAAAGTGCTTTTAACTGCATTTGCCTTAATGTCAAGAACAAATTGCTAATTCAATGCTCAAGAGCAAAAACAGCAAAGAATGCCTGGAAGGCATTAGATGACACCTACCAGTCATGTTCAGCTGCCAAGAAAATGTATCTGAGACAAAAATTCTTTACTACAGAGATGCTGCCAGGAGAAGAAATGAAAAATCTAATTAACAGAATTACCCTGCTGGCAGATGAGATGAAATTGGTGGGCGTACCAACTACTGATGAAGATGTGATAGTTATCATCCTGAATAGCCTGACAGACAAATTTCAGGGCCTTGTATCAGCCCTAGAGTCCAGAACTGAATATTTGACCTTAAAGTACATATACAAAAGGCTCCTGGATGAAGAATTAAGAAAATCAAGCGCTGTAGTGGGGTGACAGTGACACCCACTGACAGATGTGCTCATTCCCATATTTTCTACTTCCCTATATCTCTACTATGCCTATTTTAGTTTTATTCCATTTGTCTTACCTGATCAGTACTATCCCATCAGCCAGTTGACTATCACACCTGCTTACCTTATTGCATAAGTTACCCCTCACTTTATAGAAGATTACTAGCAGTAAGTGCTTCTATATTAGGCAGGTACCTGCACCAATATCTGTGACACATGATCATCCTGTGTCATCTTCCATATCATTTGCATACCAAATATGGTATCCCTATATTACGCAGGTTTCAGGGTACTGATTCGTGATTGGTTGGATGTGCTATGCCTCTTAGAACCTTCCAACACCTACCTAGAACATTCTTAGGTCATTCTGATGTTATTGAGATTTCTATTGACATCTGAAACCTTCTGGAACATCATGACTAGTAGTCACTTGGCCAGTAAGAAAAGTATATAAGAGAGGCTATCCCTCAACAATAAATCATTGTCCCTTTTATCAATTTTCCAACTTGTTGATTACTGTTATTGCTGCTACCTGCTGCTACCTGAACTTCCAACCCCAGACCACAGGACACTCCCAGGAAACCGTGCTGTGGTGGTGTAGAGGTGCTCCTGGGAGAAGCTACACAACTCAAGGTGTGTGAGGTGTCTGATGGGTGCAATAACCTCTGTGTCTAAACTGCTGGTGTCTTTGTCAATATGTCACTATGGTAAAAGCTCCTGCTTCTCTAGCTTCCTAGGTGCTCCAAGTGTCTTCAAATACCTCTGTGTGTCTTGTGCACTACCCTGAAAAGCTCCTTGATGGCAGGTCTGAGATGAACTGTTGAAGACAGGTGCAGTGATCAACTGCTAATCAATAAGGTATAAGTGTTACTGATAGAAGGGATGATTTATTGATGAGGGATTGCTTTCCTTTAAATACTTTTCCTGATTGCCAAGTGATTACTAATGACAAGGTTCTAGAAGATTCTAGGTATCAGTGGAATTCTTGATGACATCACTATGAGCTAAAAATAAGCCAAGAATGTCCTGGAAGGTTCTAAAAGGCACATCACATTCAACTAATCAGGAATCAGTAGTCTGAAACCTGTGCAACATAGAATTACCATATATGGTATTGAAATGGTAGGGATGGTAACACAGGCCCAGGTCAGGTGTCTTGGGTACTGACGCAGGTACTTGCCTTATGTAGATACATATACTGATCACAAAGCTGAATAACATCTGGGATAACTAATGCTAATAACTAATCAGGGCAAACATCATATGGGGATAATACTGATAATATGGGCAAAAGAAGAATGCGATAATACTGATAAGATATAATATGGATAAGTATATCATAATGACTATATGAATAAACTTGTCTGTGGGAGGTATGTTTACCCTACCACAGTGCTGACAGCCAACTGACCTTGGAGGCACTACTTGTGAGGAATACTCAGAGTGGGTATCTTTTATTATATTTGATTCTTTCCCAAGTTTGTTATTGTACAGGCTAAGATACTTTTCTGTCTTTGAAACTATTGACCACAGCTGCATTCTTATCAAGTCCTGGCTGGTGGAGTTTACAGTTGTTTTGGCTTTGGAAGCTTTAATACATTGTCATCTCAAAGGATGCTGAACCCATCACATACTTTTGTTAAAACACCAACCAAGTTGGGGATTGTAGCACAATAGTTTTCCCTTGACAAGCTTGTGGCTTTATTCCCCTTCACATTAGATTAGAGACAGAACCCAAGTATTCCTAGCAAGCTTTTGCCAGAGGTCATTGCACCCAGTGAACACCCCACACACAAAACACTTGAGAAGTGTTGGATGTATCTCTCCCTTGGACTAATGCACCTCCACAGCACCAATAAGAAGGAAGAAGAAAATGCTTTAATAAGTCATGATAACCAACAAAGAAGGTACCCAACACCCTACAAAGGCAACAGCAACCTATTTTGCAACTACTGCAACAAGAAAGGACACACATCAGACTGGTGTCTCAAAAAGAAAGATAGTCAGCAGAAAAAGCCTGAATATGGAAATGCTGCAACAACTAGACTATTCATATCTGCACTAAATATGACCACAAACAAGGATTCTCAGATGTGGTATATTGACTCTGGAGCATCTCAACACTTTACACACCAAAAAGAACTTTTTACCCAATATCAAGAAATTCCAATTCAGAAGGTTTTTATGTGTGACAATAGAACACTTGATGCAGTGGGAGAAGGAACTATCCAAGTAAACCTAAGAAGCAGTGAAGGAAGCCATACACTGACCTTTAAAGAAGTACTCTATGTACCAGAAATAGCCAAGAACCTACTCTCTGTAAGCAAGGCCACAGCAGAAGGACTCAGTTTCAGTTTTGACAATTCTGGATGCAGGATCACTGATCAAAATGGTGCCCATATTGCGTTGGGTTTCAGAGATCAGAACTTATACAAGCTGACTTATATTCCATCATATTTGGAAGCCAATATAAGTAGCTTAAATGAAGAAACACCAATGCCTTGGCACAGGAGATTTGGACACATCAATTTGATTATTTGGGCAAAATGATCAAAGATCAGCTGATTTCTGGAGTGAAAATTGATCCCCCAGCTAATTTGGAGCACTGTGAAGCCTGCATACATGGGAAATAAGCCAGACAACCGCTCAAGAGCTCTGGGTTGATCAAAACTAAGAAAAAATTAGATCTAATTCACTCAGATCTGTGTGGACCTATGCAAAGTTTATCCTTAGGCGGGATGAAGTATTTAATCACTTTTATTGATGATAATACAAGATACACATGGGCCTACTTCATGGAGAGAAAGGAAGAAGCTCTGTCTAAGTTCAGGGAGTTTAAAGCCATGGTGGAGAGAGAAACCGGTGAAAAAATCAAGAAAATACACTGTGACAATGGTGGAGAATATACCTCAAAACTCTTCATCCACTTCTGCAAAATTCATGAGATAAAGCAAGAGACTACTGTACCATACTCCCCACAGCAAAATGGAGTAGCAGAACAAGCTAACAGATCAATAATTGATATGGCAAGATCAATGATCCATGATCAAAAATTATCCTATGATTTCTGTGCAGAATCAGTTGCCACTGCGGTATATCTTTAAAATAGGAGTTTTGTTTTGGAGATCTGCAATGACTGAGGAATATCAGGCCCTGATGGAAAATCAAACTTGGGACTTAGTCAAATTACCAATCAACCAAAAATCAATTGGTTGCAGATGGGTCTTCAAGACAAAATACAAGGCTGATGGCACAAATGAAAGATACAAAGCAAGACTTGTGGCCAAAGGATACTCTCAAAAAAAAGGACATGACTACACTGAGACCTTGCATTTGTAGCAAAGTTAAATTCTATCAGATTGATATGGCTATTGCAGCCAAATATAAGTACTTTATGCATCAAATAGATGTAAAAACTACATTTTTGGAGGGAGAGCTTGATGAGGACATGCATATGGTGTTGTAAGAGTCTTGGAGATATTGGAAGTGATTTGGAGAACAAGTAGATTATGTGGTTTTCACTTAATGATTTATTGAATGTAAAAGTAGTATTTATACTTTTACCTGGTCTTGGCATTACAAACACATAGAATAGGCTAGGAAAGGTCCCAAGAACATGTGTGCAAAGTTTGGGGCTGTTTGGACAACTTTGAGAATTTTCATGTTCTGGGTACCTGGTATTTTGGTGAAAATATTCTGAGTAAATGCCGACAAGGAATTTGGTCAGTATTCTCTTGGATTTAAGGGTCATGATATAATAGACTAAGTTAGGTGAATATTTAGGTGGAATTACAAATTTTTACAAAACTCCCACTCAGCTATATGTTTGTACTGACTAGTCCTAATTTTGACCTAAGATATTCAAACTTGTCTCTAGCTAATGGTTTGGTAAATATGTCTGCAATCATTTCATCTGTAGGACAGTAAACCAAGCTAACTGAGTTATTCTCTATAGCTTCACATATGAAGTGATGTCTAACATCTATGTGCTTGGTTCTAGCATGAAAAGTTGGATTGCTACCTAATTGTATACATCCTTGATTATCTTGAAATAAAGTAATAGGCATTTTTTGACATAGGCCTAAATCTGTAAAAAGTTTTCTTAACCACATTGCCTCTTTTGTAGCTTCACAGGCTGCCATATACTCTGCCTCTGTGGTGGAAAGTCCTATAGTTGGTTGCTTTCTTGAATTCTATCAAATTGCTCCTTTACAGTAAAGAAAGGTGTATCCTGTGGTGGATCTTCTGTCTTCCAAATTTTGTTCCCAATCAGCATCAGAGTATCCCACAAGATCCTGTTCTGAATCCTTATAAGTGTATCTTAAGCAGATATCAGCAGTTCCTTTTGGGTATCTAAAAATCTGCTTAACTGCTGCAAAATGATCAAATCCATAGTTCTGATTATGTTGGCTGACAACTCCCACTGAATATGAGATATCTGGACATGTTCCAAGAATGATATACATCAGACTGCCAATCATGGATTGATAAGGAAAGTCAGAGCTTTCAGATGGCACCAAGCTCTCTTGATTTGGTTGAGTTTTGACCAAATTAAGGTTTGTCTCCATTGGGGTAGCTGCCAGTTTACAGTCTTCCATTTGGTACTTCTTTAGTATATCTTGAATATACTTAGATTGGCTTAGGGTGATAGTCTATGTACTTCTGTCTATGGAAAACTTAATCCGTAAGTAGTAATTCAGTTCTCCTAGATCAGACATCTTGAACTCCTTAGATAGGCTGGATTTAGTCTCTTCCAATGTTTCTAGGTCATTGGTGGCTACTATAAGATCATCCACATATAGAGCTAATAGAACTGGATTTGCTCTATCCAGCTTATAACATATACTATAGTCAGCATTACTTCTTTTAAAACTCAAAGATTCCAAATAAGAATCTATCTTGCAATTCCAGGCTCCTGGTGATGGTTTGAGACCATATAGTGACTAATTAAGCTTGCAGACCAAATGGGGGTTATCTTGGTCAACAAACCCATTAGGCTGGTCCATATACACATCCTCATCAAGTTCTACATTCAAAAATGCAGTCTTTACATCCATTTGATGAATTAAAAATTTATATTTGGCTGCAATAGCCAATATTAATCTGATGGAATTAAACTTGGCTACCAGTGCAAAGGTCTCAGTATAGTCAAGTCCTTTTGTTTGAGAGTATCCTTTGGCTACAAGTCTTGCTTTGCATCTTTCAATTTTACCATCAGCCTTGTATTTTGTCTTGAAGACCCATCTGCATCCAGTTGATTTTTGGTTGATTGGTAATTTGACCAAGCCCCAAGTTTGATTTTCCATCAGGGCCTGATATTCCTCAGTCATTCCAGATCTCCAAAACTTTGTCTGAGGGCTATTTAGGGCCTCTTTTACAGTCTGGGGCTCATCAATATGGACTGAATAGGCATAGGCTAAGTTTGTACCCTCATTGATATAGTAATTTGGGCTATTTCTTGTCTGATTGGATCTCCGGGCATTTGATACTGGAATGATCCCTTCTGAGATATTCCTGGGCACTGATTCTGGCTGAACCACAATTGTAGAGTCCGCTGGAGTGAAAAAGTTTTCATTGTTTTGCTCTGATTCAATCCTGACAATTGGTAGATTTGGGATCAAATTTTTGTCATCATCTGATGTCATTTTTTATGAAAATTTTGAATTTTCATCAAACAACACATCCCTCAACTTGATCAGCTTCTTTGCTTTGGCATTGTAGAGTCTGTATGCCTTACTCTCATTGCAGTAGCCCAAAAATATGCATTTTACACTTTTTGGCTCAAATTTTGACTGATTTCTGGCCAGTTTTTTGGCATATGCTGTACACCCAAATATTCTTAAATGTTCTGCACTTAGTCTGTATCCATACTATGCTTCAAATGGAGTGGAATAACAAAGTATTCTGTTATAACTCCTATTTTTAAGGTACACAGCAGTGGCAACTGATTCTGCCCTAAAATCATAGGATAATTTTTGATCATGGATCATAGATCTTGCCATATCAATTATTGATCTGTTAGCACATTCTGTTACTCCATTTTGCTGTGGGGAGTATGGTACAGTAGTCTCTTGCTTTATCTCATGAATTTTGCAGAAGAGGATGAAGAGTTTTGAGGTATATTCTCCACCATTGTCACAGTGTATTTTCTTGATTTTTTCACCAGTTTCTCTCTCCACCATGGCTTTAAACTCCCTGAACTTAGACAGAGCTTCTTCCTTTCTCTCCATGAAGTAGACCCATGTGTATCTTGTATAATCATCAATAAAAGTGATTAAATACTTCATCCCACCTAAGGATAAACTTTGCATAGGTCCACACAGATCTGAGTGAATTAGATCTAATTTTTTCTTAGTTTGATTAGCCCAGAACTCTTGAACAGTTGTCTGGCTTGTTCCCCATATATGCAGGCTTCACAGTGCTCCAAATTAGCTGGGGGATCAATTTTCACTCCAGATATTAGCTGATCTTTGATCATTTTGCGCAAATAATCAAAATTGATGTGTCCAAATCTCCTGTGCCAAGGCATTGGTGTTTCTTCATTTAGGCTACTTATATTGGCTTCCAAATATGATGGAATATAAGTCAACTTGTATAGATTCTGATCTCTGATGCCCAAAGCAATATGGGCACCATTTTGATCAGTGATCCTGCATCCAGAATTGTCAAAACTGAAACTGAGTCCTTCTGCTGTGGCCTTGCTTACAGAGAGTAGGTTCTTGGCTATTTCTGGTACATAGAGTACATCTTTAAAGGTCAGTGTATGGCTTCCTTCACTGCTTCTAAGGTTTACTTGGATAGTTCCTTCTCCCACTGCATCAAGTGTTCTATTGTCACCCATGAAAACCTTCTGAATTGGAATTTCTTGATATTGGGTAAAAAGTTCTTTTTGGTGTGTAAAGTGTTGAGATGCTCCAGAGTCAATATACCACATCTGAGAATCCTTGTTTGTGGTCATATTTAGTGCAGATATGAATAGTCTAGTTGTTGCAGCATTTCCATATTCAGGCTTCTTTTGCTGACTATCTTTCTTTTTGAGACACCAGTCTGATGTGTGTCCTTTCCTTTTGCAGTAGTTGCAAAATAGGTTGCTGTTGCCTTTGTAGGGTGTTGGGTACCTCCTTTGTTGGTTATCATTGCCTGTTAAAGCATTTTCTTCTTCCTTCTTATTTGCGCTTGATTTTCTTAATTCTTCATCCAGGAGCCTTCCATATACATAATTTAAGGTCAAATCTTCAGTTCTGGACTCTAGTGCTGATACAAGGCCTTGAAACTCATCTGTCAGGCTATTCAGGATGGTAACTATCACATCCTCATCAGTGGTTGGTATGCCCACAGATTCCATCTCATCTACCAGCAGGGTAATTCTGTTAATTAGATTTTTGATTTCTTCTCCTGGCAGCATCTTTGTAGTAAAGAATTTTCTTCTCAGATACATTTTCTTGGCAGCTGAACATGACTGGTAGGTGTCTTCTAATGCTTTCCAGGCATTCTTTGCTGTTTTTACTCTTGAGCATTGAATTAGCAATTTGTCCTTGACATTAAGGCAAATGCAGTTGAAGGCACTTTACTCTTTCTTCTGGTACTTTAAGGCTTCCTCTCCCACATTTTTAGGAGGGCATTCTTCTCCCATGACAATATCCCAAAGGCCTCTTTCTTATAGCAGCTTCCTCATCTTTACCTTCCACACTTGGTAGTTACATCCATCCTTCTTTTCAACACAGGTGAAAATTTTAGTAACTGCTGTAGTAGACACTGCAGAGAGTGATAGCTTGGGGCTCATAACCTGTTGTAAGAGTCTTGGAGATATTGGAAGTGATTTGGGAGGACAAGTAGTGTATATGGTTTGCATTTAGTGATTTAATGAATGTAAAAGCAGTATTTGTACTTTTACATTGTCTTGGCATAACAGACTCATAGAATAGGTTAAGGAAGGTCCCAAGAGCATGTGTGCAAAGTGTGGGGCTGTTTGGACAACCTTGAGAATTTTCATGTTCTGGGTACCCGGTATTTGGTGAAAATATTCTAAGTATACCCAAACAAGGAATTTGGTCAGTATTCCCTAGAACTTGAAGGTAATGATCTATGTGACTAAGTCAGGTGAGTAATTAGGCGGAATTCCAAATTTTTACAACAAACTCAACCAATTCAAGAGAGCTTAGTGCCATCTGGAAGCCCTGACTTTCCTTATCAATCTATGATTGACTGTCTGATGTATATCATGCTTGGAACATTTCTAGATATACCATATTCAATGGGAGTTGTCAGCCAGCATAATCAGAACTTTGGATCTAATCATATTGAAACAGTTAAGCAGATTTTTAGATATCTGAAAGGAACTGCTGATATCTGCTTAAGATACACTCATAAGGATTCAGAGCAGGATCTTGTGGGATACTCTGATACTGATTGGGGGTGAAATTTGGAAGACAGAAGATCCATTGCACAATACACCTTTCCTTACTGTAAAGGAGCAATTTCATGGAATTCAAGAAAGCAACCAACCATAGCACTTTCTACCACAGAGGCAGAGCATATTGCAGCCTGTGAAGCTACAAAAGATGCAATGTGGTTAAGAAAGCTTTTTGAGGATTTAGGCTTATGTCAAAAAATGCCTATTACATTATTTCAAGATAATCAAGGATGTATGGAATTAGGTAGAAATCCAACATTTCATGCTAGAACTAAGCACATAGAAATTAGACATCATACCATGCATGAAGCTATAGAGAACAACTTAATCAACTTAGCCTACTGTCCTATAGATGAAATGATTGCAGACATATTCACCAAACCATTAGCTAGAGACAAGTTTGAATATCTTAGGTCAAAATTGGGACTAGTCAGTATGAACATTTAGTTGAGTGGGAGTGTTGTAAAAATCTGTAATTCCACCAAAATATTCACCTAACTTAGTCACTTAGATCATTACATCCAAACCCTTGAGAATACTGACCAAATTCCTTGATGGGATTTACTTAGAATATTTACCCAAAACATGAAAATTAGATAAGTTGTCCAAACAGCCCAAACTTTGCACACATGCTCTTGGGACCCTCCTAAGCCTATTCTATGTGTTTGATATATCAAGACCATGTAAAAGTGTAAATACTACTTTTACATTCAATATATCATTAAGTGAGAACCACATAATCTACTTGTTCTCCCAATCACTTTCAATATCTCCAGGACTCTTATAACAAAAGGACCATTTGAACACCATTAAGTTTATTTACCTATATTATCATATTATGCCTAGAAAAGCCTGCAATGCTCCCAAAGGCTGGTGTATCTCCAGTGCAGACAATGACATGGGCTTTGACTTGGCAGTCACTCACTAGCATCCTGCTTAATAGCTACTGAAATTCATCTAGTAATGAATGTTGATAGTTATCCAAGATGTATAGTGTTTGGGGACTAGATGCCTAAAGGTATATATCTTTAGGCTCAAATGATAGATGTATAACCAGTACTTAGGGAGTTGATAGAAAGATGACCATCAAAATCTCAAAGTTTAAGCCAGTTGTTGGCAACATATGCATGTAAACTTATTAAAGTCCCAATGTGTTCTCTAGTGAGCCATGAGCCAATTTGCTCCAGGTGAAATTCCCGTGAAATGTTTGTACAACGCCCCTATGAGTGAGAACCTACTCTCAAATACATAAGATTACCAAACTTCGTGTTTATGTACTTTGAATACCTGGCGTGTTAATTGGCTACGTTGCAACGAGATATGGAAGATGTGTCAAGTGTCAGTACCCGTTCACTGCACCCCTGTTTCTCATAAGAAATGTGGAGAGATTGTAGTGGATCTGGTGGCTGACAATGAAAATCAGGAATGAGCCGACGCTTCTGTCACATGTAAGTGCATTGCCCATTGCTATCAAACTCCAAGATAAAGGGACAAAATGGGAGATTGCATGTGGATTTTGACACTTCATCCACCCATTCCGAACATAGCTTAGACCAACGGTACGGTAGTCTTGATTGGTCGGGGTTGGGCAATGATTCAGTGGCTGGCATTTTAACCCACTCAGACCTATCTCCACCTCGCTTTGTCCTTCTCTCCCCCGACCTATTTCTTTCAAGGCATTCCATGGCACCCATCCTACTGAAAATCAAGGGAAGACACTCCTTCTCTTCCTTCACCAAACTTGCTTCCGAGGAGGAGCTCCAGAAAACTTGGAGAGTGTGCACCCAAGCCAGAGACTCCCTGGAGAACGGCTGTCGACTGGAAAACCTCTCTTGGCGGCTTTGGCACCTGCACAAGAAGCTGGTGGTGGGCCAGGGGATGTGGAAGCCCCAGCTCAAGAGGATCACCTTCGAGGCGGCCACGAGACTCGACCTTGACAACATCTCGAGACAAAACTCGTTGCAAGTTGAACTTGACGCGAACGACAGTTCCCGGTTGGAGGGCTCGCCTCCCCTAATGGCCACTTCACCACAAGACAAGTCACCTGATATCTCGGTGCGGGACCCCACCACTCTCCAGCTGGTAGCTGATACCATGCGTTGCCCGACTCAACTGGCTAACCTCGAGGAGATATTGGGGGCCTATACCACCTCTGCTCTGATGAGCACTCAACAGTATACGGGGCCAAGCACCAACGCCGTATCCATATCCCAATTTGCTCCTGTAAGCATCTACGATCAATGGTGCGAAGGAACCGTCCCCTCATCTAGCCATCGCTCCTCTCTATCCACCATGCTTTCCGTCACGGGGGTACAGGCCAAGGCCCTCCTCCCGTCCCCAAATGAACCTCAGCGACCTCCCCTCTCGGCCAGCTCCAGCTCCAGCTCGTGTGTTTCCGCCGTCAGTACCGAGACGAAGCTCGAATGTCAGAATTGTGGAGTGACCTCGACCCCGCTTTGGAGACGCTCGACACGTGACGAGCTTCTCTGCAACGCCTGTGGACTGTAGTGAGTGTTGGGCCACTTCAGAGAGAATTTCCCTGCCGGACTAACAGAGTTGTTTGATGTAGTCTGAAACTCCACAACATGGCCCGACCCAAGAACATGAAATCCCATGTTGCGCGTAAGGATTCCCGACACGAAGACTCGGGAACCCCGGTGTGCTCGAACTGCGCGACCACAACCACATCTCTGTGGCGACGGGATGGGGATGGGCTGCCGCTGTGCAACGCTTGCGGGTTATAGTGAGTTCCTCCAGCATAGTCATCGTGAGTTGAATGGGCGCTGACCTCGATGTTGATCAGTTTGAAGCTGCATCACCAGAAACGACCGCTCTCGATGAAGACCGACGTGATCAAGAAGCGGCAGCGCTACGAAGGTGGGCAGACCACGAACCGGGGCCCCAAAAACCCCTCCTCTGGGCTGTGAACAGAAAGGAGAAATGCACCGACTCGCAGATATGAAGACTTTAATAGTTTAATTCGCGCATTCGTCTATTACATTAACTACCATTACGAAGGAAGCGAGACACCTGATCTAATCTATATCGAGCCCGAGAAGTGCTTGGGCAACACCGAGGTTCGGTCGTATTCATCCGACGAGTGGGTCAGGTAAATCTTCTCGAACCTGCTGAAACGCACCGCCTTCTTGAGCTTGGCGTTTGCTGGGCCGCAACTGGCCATCGAAGTGGATATCGGCATGAAGTATCTTATCTTGCGAATAACACGGGTGCAACCGTCGCCTTGCCGTGACGAGGCTCACAAGTGGATTGAGTTCAGAAGCCTCCCTTGGTTCAACGAAGCGGGACAGGTAGGGGAGGTTAATAGAGGCGGAATGACGGAAAGACAAAGATGTCTAGTCAGGCGGTCGACGGTTACGCGTTATACTTTATACAAGCGGACCTTGACTCCGTCCACCAGGAATTCCCCGATGACCCCTAGGTTCAAAAACAACTTTGAAACAAGCGGGATGAGCTGGGTGGTGCTTGGACTATATGCTTTTATCTGGCGAGTCGTTTCGCCAGGCGGATGCGCGCCCAAATAACCGCCAATATGGGGATTTAATGGAGGATTGCATACATTCCACATGCCTGAATAAACTCTGCTTATAGGGCGATTTGGTCCATCCTTGATGACATCTACACACCGTGTATACAGGGCGCATCAGCAGGCATATGAAAGTCATAGTGTAGGATTAGGGTTAGGGTTGGTCCGGCGCTGACATGTGACAGTCGGAGCCGGTTGGAACCTGGCACTGTCCCTAAAACCCCGATCAGTTACTATTGGAACGGGGCTAGTGAATGGATGCTGGTTTGGAGTGCTTGGTAGCTAGAAGAGCCTCAAGACTTGCGCCAGGTGGGTAGGCATGTGTGACCGGAAATAGCAACAATCCCACGTTTGTAAGCAACATTAACTACCAATCACCTGCCACTGCCATACACGGTCATCAGCCATTCGTTCCGTTGGTTCTAGTACACAAGCCGAGAGTATTCTATACCGTATAAAAAATTGTTTCGCACCGCTATAATAGGATTTGAGGGTGGATGGGTCTTGTTGTTTTAGAGGTGCGGTTTGTTCGGTTTCGCCTCAACTCAGCACAACTTGGCAGCAACTGTGGCCCACGCATACGTTGAATATGGTCGAGCTCAAACAGGTTCCTTCAAGCACCCCCGAGCGCTACTTGAATGGCGGGGGTAGGTTCGACTTCGAAGTGGTTTACAACAAAGTCTACGAGGCAAGCAAGCGCCCCACTCCTCTGGGCCAGCAGGTACAAAAGGCACTCCAGGTGATAGAGAGGGCCTTGGTGTTATATGGGTATGTTGGATTTCACCTTCACCTAAATCTCCTGTGTTCCCTTGCTAAGCACCTAGAAGACTGGAAGGCTTGGCCATTAGCTTCAATGGAGGAAAGGATTGCACGGTACTTCTTCATTTGCTAGCAGCAGCTATCTATAGCCAGCACCTGGAACAGGGAGGGACCGCCAGCGATTTCCCCAAAAGGGCTATTCAGTCGATATACATCAGAACACCGCAGCCGTTCGTTGAAGTGGAGGATTTCGTGAAGCTGTGTGTGGACTGGTATGGGCTAGATCTCCTCAGCACCTCAGGCCCAATGAAGGCAGGCCTACAGTACTACTTAGAGCAAAGACCAAAGATCCAAGGAGTGTTGGTCGGAACCAGGCGAACCGATCCGCATGGAGGTATTGGGCAGTTTGTTAGCGAATCTCTGGAATTGTGCTAAGGATATTGTTACTTCCCGTGGCAGCTAAATTGGCCCACTTCCTACCTACCGATCCGGGATGGCCTACGATGATGAGAATCCATCCTATCATCGATTGGAACTACCCGGATATTTGGGATTTCCTGCTAAAACTGGATGTCCCATACTGCCCGCTCTACGAATACGGGTAAGACAAAGGATGGTCGCACTTGTCCTGGGAGATCCTAACCTTTTTCGTCCGTAGCTATACCTCGCTGGGCTGCGTCAACAATACCCTCCCCAACCCCAGCCTGAAGAACGATGATGTTCCTTGCGGGTTCAGCCCCGCCTGGATGCTGCTGCACGGCCACCAAGAGCGTGATGGGCGTTAGAATCCCGCAGCATCACACCCATACCTACACCCACACTCACACCCACACTCCTAGAAGTTGTATTATAAATGTTTGCTTGGATGAGAATAAATCGGTCCGCGGATCATGTGATCCCCTTGCTGGCCAACCTCATTGGCAAAGGGATGTCTGATTCATAATTGCTGTTACTAAAAGATACCTAGTGTCACTAGCCGACATTTACCCTTATTTCCAAAATCATCCCAATTCAACCGAGGTTGGAATTTCCAAAGGGAAAGTTGAATTTTTCTTTTCTCCCGTTTCCCAAGTGGATTATCACTCTACTCCCTCGCCATGATCACCTCCAACGACGCAACCGAACTAGACCTGCTCCTGAGCCAGACGAAAGACATCCTTGTGCAGTGTAGGTCGCTTTCTCTGCGAGAGAGGTGGGCCCAGGTTTACTGACCGCGGTTTCCTTCTTCCAGATGTCAACCAATGCCAACAGGAGAACACCCAAGTTGTTGAGCACCTGTGTCCCGAAGAGCTGGTGAAGGTGTTCGATTTCGGTTTAGAAAAGGATGGGGTCGGCCGCGATGGAATCCTAGACACCATCCAAGGCATGCTCAAATACAGGTGAGGCTCGTTACGGCCAGTTTCCCTCTTCCCCATGCCAAGAAACTGCTTTCCAACGCTGACCCATTCTTGTCGTTTGCAGCGTGCGCTCGTGGAATAGCAAATTCATTGACAAGCTTTACTCTGGAACGGATCCTATAGGTATTGGGCGAAGTGATTAGGTGTGGTTCGATGGCACTAAGCTCGACCCTTTACTAGGCGTTGTTAGCGAGCTGATGCTTGGAATTCTGAATTCCAATAACCATGTGTACCACGTCTCTCCAGTCACCACTATGATGGAAATCAAAACTGCGGAAAGAATGGCCGAATTGGTCGGCTTCAAGGTAAGAGGAGTTGGTTTGGGTTGGCAGAATCTCGAGGCTGTCCCACTCACGGCTCATATTCCTCTAGGGGGGCCGCGGCATCACCTGTCCAGGAGGTTCGGCTTCGAATCAGCTCGCAGTGATCACGGCAAGAAACCGGAAGTTTCCTCACATCAAGACGGTACATAACCTTAGCCTGGCATGCATCTGATCCGAGCCTGATCTGATGTAAACTTCATTTAGGAGGGTTCCCGTCGCGGAGAAATCTTGACCATGTTCACGTCCACCCACAGTCACTACTCGCTGGAGAAGGCGGCCATCATGATCGGCATTGGAATCAACAATCTCATCAAGGTACCCTGTACGGAAGACGGGGCCATGATTCCCGAGGAGCTTGGTAAAGTGCACTGAGCCTACTCGCCTACTCACCCGTGATGACTTACCGCCTCTTTAGAGAAATCCATCCAGGAATCCATTGCCCGTGGGGAATCGCCCTTCTTTGTCAACGCCACCGCCGGCACCACCGTACTGGTATGGCAGCAGTTCAGCACACCTAGTCGCCAGCGATGAGCTAAGTTGAATTCATGTAGGGGGCATTTGATCCTTTGAGGCCAATCGGAGCCGTATGTCAGAAATACGATCTGTGGTTCCATGTGGATGGAAGCTGGGGAGGATCGGTGATGTTTTCGGAGAAGCTCCGGTATTTGATCGATGGATCTGAATTGGTACTTGTTGAAGCAATGGTTCTTGGCCGCACCAGGGCTAACCGAACTTGGTAACTCTAGGCCGATTCCTACACCATCAACCCTCAGAAAATGTTGGGCGTTCCCCTGCAATGCTCCTACCTGCTCACCAAAGACCCGTTTGTGTTACAGAAGTACAATTCACTCAACGCGGGGTATCTGTTCCATGGTGAGAATTACGATCTTGGAGATGGCACCGTCGGTTGCGGACGTCGACCAGACGCAGTGAAAATGTTCATGGCATGGAAGTACAACGGGTCACAGGTTCGATGGATATCCGGAGGGATAGTGGATGCGTCGTTCCAAGTGCTAACTGGGAATTTTTGTATAGGGCTTTGAGAGTAGAGTGGATCGTGGATTTGAGCTGGCTCAATACATGTATCGTAAGATTACCGAGAATCCACGGTTCCGAATGGTCAGGAAGCCAGCAAGTCTCAACGTCTGTTTCTGGTAAGTCAACCTACCATCGTCTCATCTTAGCCAAGCCCAGCACCGACAACCATGGATGCTAGGTATATTCCGGAATCGCTTGATCTGTCATTAGAGAGCACCAACCCAGACCTGTTCCATAGCTACCTGGCTCGGGTAACTAAGGAGGTCCACGGGGATATACGAAGATCAGGAAAATACATGGTAAGAAATGCTTTAGGAAGTTACTTGAATGCACAGGAGATTAAATTTGCCTTGCAGTTTGACTATGCACCCATCCATTACCCCAAACCACTACCTGTCTTCTTCAGGATCATCACCCATCCACGTTTGACATTCCAGGATTTGGACCAGATGCTTGAGGATATCTCCACTGCGGGGGAGCGCCTCTTCGAAGAGTTTGAGGATGACAGCGCCAGTGTCCAGAGTCGTTAGATATTGGTTTTGTTCTCCCTGCCATAACACAGCGTCTATACCCTGAAATAAAGAAACGCGAACGAAACACATCAATTAAAGAATCAGCTGATCTGGCGCAAGGTGGAACAAGACGTTGGTGGAATGCACCTCTGATTATTCCACCTCAGTTCCACCGACAGGGGAACAATGGGAAAGCGCACCGATCGTCGACCCATTCCACCAATGTCTGATTCCGCCCCCTGCCCTGTTAAACAAATAGTCAGCGGTGCTTGTATACCGATTTCAATGAGCTGTCACATTGCGACGTTTGGTACGAATCGTGGGAACATAGCCACACTATCAATGGGCATCAGGGTAGTATGACCATCAACATCAAGCATGAACGTCAATGAGATCAAGTTACAGGCAGGCCAAATAAAGTCATGATTCTCACCTACGTGTATACCAATCCCGCACTTCGCGGAGATACCAACCACTGTGAGAGAACTGGGCTATCACTGGTCCAATCTCACGTCTCATCTGAAGGGGAAAATGGTGGAATATGGGCGACAAGATCTCTGAGATGTTCATAAAAGAGAATTCTCCCCCTACATTCGACATTATATTTGGTTGCCTCTCTTCACTTCACCCCACCTGTTGAACGATGAACTCCTTCGCTATCCTTGGTAAACGCCTCGCTTCCTCTGCCATGGTCCTCAAGTCGGTGAAGCCCGCCTTTGCTTCTCAACCCATCAGGTAACTGCCATCAAAAAGATTCTCTTGTGGTCGAGTGGGCACTGATCTGTGGTTTGTAGACACTTCTCCCAAACCCAAACGGCACTTGACCAGCCCACGAATCTCTTCAGCTTTACTGAGGAAGAGCAGATGTTCCGGGACGTTGGTAAGTATCCAATGGGACTTGCATAGTCGACTGGGATTAACCAACCATATTTGACCATCAGTCGCCAGATACGCCACCGAAAAGGTGCTTCCCAAAGTATCGGAAATGGATGAGAAAGAGTTCATGTACCCCGAAATCATTCAAGGCCTTTTCGACAATGGCTTGATGGGTGTGGAGGTGGATTCGGAGTACGGCGGTGCCGGTGGCTCCTTCGTTTCCGCCATCACCGTTGTTGAAGAGCTGGCCAAGATTGACCCGTCCGTCAGTGCCATGTGCGACATTCACAACACTTTGGTGAACCGCACTGTTAGTGACTACGCCTCCAAGGAGCTCAAGGAGAAGTATCTCACTAGATTGGCTACCGATACCGTTGGATCGTTCTGCCTCACTGAGGCTGGATCTGGCAGTGATGCTTTCGCTCTAGCCACACGTGCCGAGGATCGGGGTGATCACTATGTGCTGAATGGATCCAAGATGTGGATCTCCAATTCAGCCGAGGCAGGGATCTTTGTGGTGTTTGCCAATGTGGACCCATCCAAGGGATACAAAGGAATCACCTGCTTTATGGTTGAGCGCGAGATGGGAGTTGAGATCGCCAAGAAGGAGCTGAAGCTTGGCATCCGTGCCTCTTCTACATGCGTCCTGAATTTCGACAATGTCAAGGTGCCCAAGGAGAACGTGATTGGAGAAGTCGGTAAAGGATACAAGTACGCAATTGATGTGTTGAATGAGGGGCGTATTGGTATCGCCGCCCAGATGGTTGGTCTTGCCCAAGGAGTGTTCAATGTGACCATGCCATACCTGTTCCAACGCAAGCAATTCGGCCAGCCCATTGGCCATTTCCAGGGCATGCAATTCCAGTACGCACAGATCGCCACGGAAATCGAATGCGCTCGTCTGTTGACTTACAACACCGCGAGAATGAGAGAGCAAGGGCTGGACTTTGTCAAAGAAGCAGCTATGGCCAAGCTCTACGCCTGCCAGGTTGCTGAAAGAGCCGCCTCCAAGTGTGTCGAATGGATGGGTGGTATCGGATTCACCCGTGAGTTCCCAGCCGAAAAGTTCCTTCGTGATAGTAAGATCGGATCCATCTACGAAGGTACTAGTAACATTCAATTGCAAACAATCGCCAAAGCCTTGGTCAAGCAATACTCTCAATGAGGACAAAGGCTTAGCAAATAACGCTCCCTACGAGGAGGAACCAAGCCATTACACACACACAGTAACATATGCACACATCTCATGGAATAAACACATTGTTGGTTTTGATTGCCAATTTATTCACACACTATGTTGGAGCTTTTCCCACTAAGCAGACAACTTCAATCTAGCATTTGACCAGGGTTTTATCTTTAAATGACGTGGAGCAAAAACGGCGAGATATCCGGCGAGACAAGGTTCGAACCGGCGGGTAGTGCTTGGGGAAGAGCGGTCGATAGCAAGTGCTTCTTTTGTGCAACTTGATTGTGTACGGGAACTGCTCTCTTGAGAGCAAATCCTTGGAGACGTAGGAGGGTTACTGAATTTAACGGGACTGTAGAACTTTGCTGTTCTTTGCGCCGACAAATCTCACTGCAATACAAGCCACCCTACGAAAATACTGAGTATATGCCCAAGGCAATGACGAAAGGACTTCCGGCACTTACCAAGGAGTTGAGATGCTTATCACAGACAATGCACCAGTCAGAGTCCATTATACAGGGAAATGGATGTGGTATTAACAGCTAAACCGTGGGCAGGCTAGAAGCAAGCGTAGGAAGGGAGGAGCCAGGGTATTTATGGAAATCCATTGATTGGCCAACTCGGCCGCAATGTATACAGCAATTAGTGTGCGTCGCAAATACCATAGTGGAAGATGCTGCTTAAGTTTTGAAATTAAATGTGGGTCAGTGATTTGACGATTCCTTCGCACCCAGTTGTATCATGACTGGTTTATAATATATTATCCATCAGCATGTAATCACTCTCCAGCTGCACGATCTTCTGTCTGATAAATGCAATGTTTTATTGATACATAAGTAATGAATTCTTGTCTATGACAGAGCGATGAATATATTATTCTGCTTTAGCCGAGGAAAGGAAATCTTTGGCGCTGATGGGTGGTAGCGATCTTCTCGTACGATGCGAAACGTAGGGCTTGAACTGCAACCAAAAGAGTTGTTAGGTCCGAGAAATCTCCTCTAGGCACGAATAGCATTACCTGGCAATCGGTGAGATCGGGAACCACGTATGTGCGAACCTTGTTGTAGTCAATGATATAGCCACCTAAAGTACCACGACTGTCAGAACTCTCTGTTGCGACCGGCAAGACTCTTCACCAACTTACCATGTTTAGTATGACGACCCATTGCTCCACTACCCTTACCTACGATACGCTCAATTAGTACACTTCAGTTCGAATCAATGCTCGAGCTGGTGAAGAATCCTGAACCTTTGTAGTAGTTTATGGCCTCTCTTGGAGGTCATGGGGTCTCTTCTGGCACCACGGCATATAGCTCTAACGACTCCGAACATGGTTGATACTGTTCAGGCTATTTCCGAATTGGATACTTAACAATGGTAGTAAAATTTTTCAGCACAGATGTATCAGAACCAAGCCGGCACCAGAGTCAAATCGAGAAAAATCTTTTGATTGAATTTTTTCAAATTTAT